>ML781853.1:107710-119778 GCA_009831015.1 Picea engelmannii | reverse complement strand
TGAACATTTAAGTGGGGTAAAAGGAGGTTGCCCCCTCGAAGAGGCTTATTATCTGAAATTATCTCTTTTTCAAGGTGTTGAGTACTTTTCCTGAGGTTTTTCTATGCTATATTGATGTTTGGTTCTTAACATATGGTATCAGATCTCAAGGTCTTGGGGTTTCGCTGCTACATATGAGACACCGTGGAATTTTCGCTATAACATTTTTTCTACAACGTTTCAGAAGGAACGGCTTGGAGGGTATTTAGAAGATGGATCAAGGTACATTGGGTTAAAAATTTAGCTCCTGAGGCCTTATACTTTCGGAGATATAGCCTGTACAAGATAGGGTTTTGGAATCATCCTGAAATGAGTATTTGCAACATTTTCGCTATAAAAACTTTTCTGTAACGTTTCAGAACCTGAACTCTGAGGGCCATTTACAGAAATTAGTTTTCTATCTGTGGTAAAATGTTCAGCTTCTAGGTCATCCTAAATTTATAGATACACTTTGTGTAAGATAGGGTATCTGACTAGTCCTATTGGCTAGTCTCAAGAAGGTGTTCCAGGTAAAACAATCATGTTAAGCCCTAATATTGGCTCATTACCACTTAATTGGGGCATATTAGATCAGTAATGTTATTTTATTTATGTCGGCTTTAGGCCATTAGTTGTAATTTAGATTAGTAATGTTATTTTATTTATGTCGGCTTTAGGCCATTAAACCTCCTAGTCCCTTATATATAC
Source organism: Picea engelmannii (assembly GCA_009831015.1). Taxonomy (NCBI): domain Eukaryota; kingdom Viridiplantae; phylum Streptophyta; class Pinopsida; order Pinales; family Pinaceae; genus Picea; species Picea engelmannii. The sequence goes on along the minus strand of ML781853.1, from coordinate 119,052 downwards.
CAAGGAGACATTTTCATTCTGAATCATCTTGTACTTGAACATTTAAGTGAGGTAAAAGGAGGTTTCCCCCTCGAAGAGGCTTATTATCTGAAATTATCTCTTTTTCAAGGCGTTGAGTACTTTTCCTGAGGTTTTTCTATGCTATATTGATGTTTGGTTCTTAACACTCCCATTGAAGAGATTTCCAAGCAATTGGTATTTGTTTGGATGTACCTTTTCACATGGTTACGCTCGGAGTCTTTGACACCCAGATTTGAGTGCAAGCTATGAAACATGTTAGTGTACTATGACATCGTCTAATCTCTTTTCTGATGCAGATTTGTCCATCCCATGTATTAGTCATCATGGTTTTCGACGGGGTAGAACTCCTCCTGTAGGGAATCTACAAAGGCCTCCCAAGTGGGTTCTCTCTTGAATGGTGTAGATTCATCTACGGTGTACCTCTCCCAGTAACCTTCCCACCAATATCTGACATGGGTAATGGATTTAAGGAGCGCGAAGGTGATCTTTTCATTATTGGAGAAATTTTGGATGGAGTAATAAGCTTATAGCAGATTCAACCATTTTTCTAGAGCATCTGCATCTATCTAGACTTCAAATAAGGGGATATCAAAATTGACTTGTACCTTGAAGGGCGTCGCACCTATGAAATGGTTTCTTGTCAAATAAGCCTCATTCGTTGCTATCGATAGTCTTCGAAGGATTTGAGAAAAGTTGTCCATTATCTCGTTCCTCTGTCGCACAAGGGATTCCTCGAGCAATGTCTTGAAAGGATCTACTACTATGTCATATCTCTTTTCTTCCACCATGGGAGGTCACTTGGCTAGCTAGACAGGTTGTCCTCAAGCGAAACTAGCTCGAGACCCAAATATATATACTCTAACTGCATCGGGGACCTACTCTGAGAAATGACAAGGAGTAGATTGCTCTAATACCACTAATTTGGATTTATGAGTGAAACAAAATGAAAACACAAATTTATAATATTAACAGAAATAAATAGTGAATAATAACAAAGATACAATAAAAATTAACTTCTATTAAACAAGAAATGTGTTGAAACTGTAAAATGAAGACTGAAATAAGCTTGCTAGAATGGTGGTATCTTATTTATTATATGAGATGTGACGAATATGCTCATTCGCAAGAAGATTTACATCACACTCCATTTCATGCTTAAAGGGCCTCCTTTACCTTAATTATATATGAGAGAGTAAGAGGAGAACAATTCCCATGATGGATGTGAGATAAATTAGTATAAGTTTATAAAATTTCATAGGCATGTAAAATACTAGGACTTCTCGGAAGGTCACCCATCACAATACTACTCTAGCCTAGGTGTGCTTAACTGCGAAGTTCTAATGGGATCTAATGCATTAATTCTATGTTGTAATCATGTACATAAGACCATTGGGAAATCATTACATGATGTCTATCATTAATAAATTAAGATGGAATTACATTCCATTCCCCATAAAAAGGGTGAATATCATGGTTTATCAAAACCATATGCTTGAAATGTTGATTCAATGGAAAAGGTGAATGGTCACCGAGATCCACCTGGATCATGAAGACCAAACAAGAAATATCAATGTTACAGCATTTCAAGAATCCGTCAATCAACTTATAGGTGTTTCTACTAAGAATTTATATGAATATGAATATGAGAGAAATAACAAAAAAGTCAAAAACATATTTGGAAAGTTGTTCTTTCATAGCTACTTGTTCAAACTAGTAGTGCATGAAGAAACATTTTCCAATAAAAAACAAATCAAATGCATCGTGATTTCATGTGATAAAATTGATCACATATCAAATCCAAAAGAGGACATTCTGATCCATGAATTGTTGGCTAAATAGTGCTTGCAAAGTGTTATGGTTGTTTCTTTCAAACACCAACTTGTAATTTCCCTACTTTTGTGCATATACATATATATAAATAGTTTATGTTTTGGAGTTTTTTTTCTTTGTTATAAAATTTGTATGGAAGGAAATCTAACCTATGTATTCACTTAGAACATATTTAAAAAAATAAATATATTTCTTGTATAAATGTTTTGAGAATATGCTTACAAAAACATTCTATCAAACATACAAAATTTGTTATCAAGCAATTTGAGTTTTAACTAAAAAAAAATCTTTGTTTCTCTTATAGGAAATTCCATCTGACCCAAAAAATGCCCCAATGTTACAAACTACAACAACGAACACCACATGTGAAGGACTCTCAAGATCATTAGAAAGGCATGTTGTCTTTCAGCAAGGCATGCCATCAAATGCTTCACACATAAATTCTTCACAAAATCAACTTCCCAACAAGACTTTATACAATCACCATCTCCATACAATTGATTCTACAGAAACAAACCAAAAAAAAAGAAATAGTTGGAACAATGACACTATTAATACAAAAACTACTAGTCTGGTCACCACTCCTCTATCTACATCTAGGATCTAACAAAATGAACAACATCGAATAAAATATGTTGAAAAAAAGAAAAAGAAAAAAACTTGGAGAGACTTAGAGATTCTTCACTTATAAACCAAAACTAACCTTGTGTGGAATTTTCAACACATGTTATAGAACATCAACCCCATACACATGCTTCCCAATCTTTCTAAAAATGTATTGATTCCTTTTCTAACATACATACATGCACTACATGTATGGAATCATATCCTGGCATTCCTACTCTCCCACCTCCAAATGGACACATTTGTACTCACTGTCATAGAGAAAATAATAGTCATTGTTTCTCCAAATGGAATAAAATGGACCTCAGTGACCAACCCACAGTCCTAACAATACTTACACAAATCAAGGAAATGCTAATTGCTTGATTTAGCCCCATCTTGCAAGTTAGGCATGCTCAACGTGGACAATACAAATATAGTGGCCACACTATTAGTTTGCCACATCGCCTTTCAGATATTGATATCTTGGTTGTCAAGAGACATGAAGAAAAGGGAAAACATTATGATTGTTATGTGACAAAATATCATGTCATCAATGCATTGCTCTACAATATGAAAAATGGAAAATATTACAATGATGTCCAAATTGACCAAAAATCGATTACATCACTTCCCACCACGCACACCAATGCCTCATCTTGCCTCCATTTTGTCTACAAAAAATTTCACTTTTCCCACTAAAGAGCCAAATATCGCAGATTTAGAACACCATGATGTTTTCTAATATGAGCAACACATGTCTTCATTTGCATTTAGATTTCCTAATACACAACGACTAATGGATAAAATAAGATCATTTGTTAACACTGCATGTGAATTTTCACTAAATGCAATTGAATGGACGACAATTGGCTTATCACCAATCAATGAGTACAACACAAAGGGTCTATTCGACATGGAATTTCATTCTCTTTTCCCCACTGGAGATTCCCTACCTCGCCAACCACGCTTGAGAAACATACCACTTGATAACTCTGCAAGACACTTAATGAGATACCATGACAATAGGTTTGGTAGTCATCCCCATTTCAGATAATACCTCTACAATTTGATTATGCACCATCAAAGTAAATCAACATCTACCTTCTTTGTCAAATGAATCCAACATCATAACACACCCACCACAATTCAAGAATTGCGTGCACATATCAAAGAATTACCTGTAGATAAACTCCCATAACAAGTCATTTGCTTCATAGAACATCTATGTGGGACTAGAGCATTATGGATCATGTGAAGGATCGAGCTAACATACATGATAACACAACTTCAATGCCCAACCTTATTTTTCACTCTTAGTGCAACAGACACAAAATGGCTAGACTTGCATGCAGTTATGCAAAAGGGTAGACCTATTGACCCAATGCTTCACCAATGTTGGTGTACAAACAATGTCATTGACCACCCCCACACTATAGATGCCTACATGCATAAAATATTTCCAATCTTCCATGAGGAGATACTACAAAAACAAATGCACACACATGAATATTGGTATATGTACACAATCTATAATACTTGAAATTACCTCTACCAAACCTATACATTTATATGCTCTGTACTAATCATTTCATATCCCTTTTGTAGGTATGAATGGAAACATTGTGGATATGCACATATACATGGATTTCTATGGCTTGTTGATGCTCCAAACATGGAAACATTAAATTGGGAAGACCCAAATCAAATCTATTATGGAAAGATTTTCTTTGATAACTATGTTACAACCTATAATCCTAGAGAAAACAATGACACACACATGGTTATGCATCAATCCATTGAAGATGACCCTTTCTTAGTAGATATAGAGGATATATTTGCATCCATCTCACTTGAGGACTATGAACAACTCTTAAATCGAGTTCAAATACATACACAGTGCAATGAGAAAACATGTCTCTGTAGAAAATGAGATACCCTTGAATGCAGGTATAAATTCCCTTGGAAGGTACAAATGGAGTCATCACTCTACATTGATGAAATGGGTCAAAATACATATCGCTCGACATGCAATGGTGAGTGTCTAAACATCCATAATCCTAACATACTCCAAACATGGAGAGAAAATGTAGATTTCCAACTAGTCCTCTCTCGCTTTGCAGTTCTAAAATACATTGCCAAATGTGCTTCCAAAGAAGAGGGGAGATCAGAGACCTACCACCATATGTTGACCAGATTTGCATCTACATCACATATAGATGACCCTTCCTCAACTGCTTATCAATTTTTTCACTCAGAATCAATTATAGATCGGGACATAAGTGCCCAAGAAACTTTCCATATGCTCTAAAAACTACCCCTTATCACATGCAATCACACCTTCACCAAACTCAATGTTGGTTGCCAAATATTTCGTCAAATATCCTATGATTTTACTAACTTCTTATCTGGATCCAATTTCATTGATGCATATCTAATACATCATTTTTTTCTTGACCCTATATGTTTTCATGATCTCACAAAACATTGGACATATAACCAAGCATGAAAAAATAAAAAGTGGAAAAAAAGACACATCCCCACAATTTTCATGTATGGCCACTTTTTACTACAATACTAAAAAAATATTCCAATACCTTTGTTGAGTTCTACTGGAGTGAGCTACTTTTACACAAACCCTTTCGTTCCTTCTCCGAAGATACAATCCTTTCAAAATAATACATTGTGTCTAATTAGGAGATGATAAGAGATGACTACCATGTATGGCATGTTGATCGCATCCATGTTCCCACTCCTAATGACCAAACATCTGAATATGAGGATAGTCATATTAGAATAATACCAAACATAGAGATGAAAGAATGGCAGTATTTATCAAGATTGGACCCTACAGGAAATATCAACTTCACTTCTCTTGATATGTTGGGATTTCGAGAGATTGACACTTCCCACCCATGGGATTAGCTCAAATTATCACAAGATACACTATACACTGCATGAAACTTCATCAACTACAATCGAAGGAATACAAAATTATTACAAGAACTCAATCTGTTATTTCCTTCCATAAATACATTTTCTACACATCAACATCGTGCATTCGACATAATCCCGCAACAATTACAAGAAAGAGAACCAAAAGAACCATTGAATATGATAATCCAAGGCATTGCAGATACAGGAAAATACTACCTTATACACTACATAAAAGAATCACTATCTTCTTGAGCACCATCCAGACATAGCCCACTATTTATTCTTACCCCTACTAGAGTTGCAACATTTAACATACATGCAACCACTATATATGCAATACTTAGGATTCCTATCAAGGACATGAGGCCTTTACATGGTCAGCCCCTTGCAATGTTCCATGAAGAAATGAAACATATTCACTACATTCTAATTGATGAGATGATTTTCATATGATATAGACTTTTTGTACAAATTAAAAGTTGCTTGTGTGAGTCATTTACTAAAAAAAAAAAAAAACATTGCTCATTCAATTACTGCTCAATAATTATTGTGGGAGACTTGGGTCAACTTCCACCAGTGATGGAAAAACCTATTTATGTATGATAAACTCTAAGAATTATCTTATGGAAAATATTTACCACTATAATCAAGTTGGAAACAATATTCCAACAACAAGGAATCTATGTCACCTTGTCCCGCTTCCACTAGTTGTTAGCCAACATTCACAATGCTATACCAACAATTGATGATTGGAACCTCCATCAATCTAGGATTGGTAGATTCTTATCCATTAAAGAATGGAAAATGTTTGATTTTTCTATCCACCTATTGGCAACAAACATTCTTGTGGACAACCATAACAAGTTCATTCCTCAATCCTTGAATAATCCAATCAAACGTAGTGCTACAGAATTACTTGGTGCTTCAAATGCACACCATCATGATGATGACCAATGGGATAAACATCTACTGCTATGTATAATCCAATGAGTTACGTTATCCTGCAACTTATGGGGCCATGCAGGATTAGTCAATGGTGCTCTCCGGGTAGTCATGCAAATTGTATATGCACCAGGAACTAACCCTCCAAATTTTCCAATAGATGTTGTTGTGGAATTTGATAAATACATTGGCTCTCCATGGGACCAAATCCAACCAAATCATGTAACGATTTCACCCATACAAAGGAGTAACAAGAAACAAATCCCTCTTAAGATGGCATGGGCATTGACTATACATAAATCTCAAGGCATGACCTTAACAAGGTCTACCATTGACATTGGAAACATTTAATGTCAAGGCTTGACCTTCATAGCAATGTCATGCACTACTACTATAGAATGAATGCAAATAGCATCAACATTCTCCTTCAAACTCTATGAAAAATGAAGTATATTTCTTATGTTTCAATACGAAAAAAAGAAGAGGCACGCTCATGTTCTTTGTCGCTTACCTTCTAGATTCTTCTATCTTGTAATTGTACTTCTATACATAAATTGTTCGACTTGGTCCATAATTCTATACATGAAATGAWTTTTTTTCAAATATTTACTACCAAATACCTATCAATCATACTTTTACCTAAACACTTTGCAACAAATCACTTTTCTACTCATGATTAATATACCATTACAATGTTACTCATGAAATAATATACTTATAAAAAAAAAGGTTAAAAATAYGCTATATTGTTCTTTTCAACGTTGCCTTTCCCCTACTTCGAGGGAATGATAGTTAATGTATGTTTTGAGTTAAAAGATGAAAAAAGTTCCATAGAATATTTGTGTTTTGAAATATCTCAAAACCTAATCATAAGGAAATGTTATCTTTAATCCTTTTAAATAGAAAGATAAAAGATAAATTTTGCATACACTTACATTTAACAAACTTAACAATAGATATAAATTTAGTTGTTTATGGGATGATATCATAAATTCTTGTTGGTTTTTGTGAATGGCCTTTGAAGAAACTAACTCCCATCCTTACACATCTAATAATTTAGTTAGAAACTCAACTAAATCAAAGATAAAGACACAATTGGCAAATCTATGTCCAATGTTAATCAAGATGTTCTGCAACCATACAAGGAAGTCAAAAATGTTTGAAGCAAATGTAATGGACCAAAACCACTCCTTCCACTTCATCTAGTGTTGTGGAGGATCATCGTAAATTTGGGTCATTTTGTGACGACCATTTCAACACTCTTGTGATGTTATGTTGTGGATATTATGATAAATATTGGGCCCCTCAAACGTCGTGTGACGTGACGTGGAAAGTGCCCCTCAAAGGAGTTCATCACAAGAGAGATGACCTACAGAGGTCGCCGCAAGAGAGATGACTTACAGTTCTCGTCACACGAGATACGCTCAATGATCATTGTTGCAAGAACGTCAACCGAGGGTGATCGTCGCAAGAACAACAATCAAGGATGATCGTCGCAAGAGAGACAACCAGAGTAGTTCTTGCGACGAACTATTCAAGATAAGGTATCATCGATGGTAACGATAGTTCATCGCACTTGTGACGAATCGAGTAGTTATTGCAACAAACTATCAATACTATCGAAAAACCTCTTCATCGCAATAGAAACAACCTATCCTAGTTTATGTTATGAACAGTTTGTCGCAAGAGTGACAAACTGTCGATAGTAGGGACGAACTATTCATACTATCAACGATTCGCATCATCGCAAGAGCGATGAAATATATCTATTTTAAAAATATATATATTAAATATTAATGTAAGAATGAGGTGTGTGGATGTTGGTATGTTCATTCTTTGAAAATATTCCATATGAATATTTTTCTTCTCTTGCCACAAGCACTAGATTATGGAAAAAAACGTTATGAAGCTTTTCAGAGGAAAAAAAAACAAAAAAAAGTCATCATCAATACTAATTGCCATTCATTCGTACTAACTACCATTCATTCGTAGGGAGGTGTATAAACAATATTTCGTGCCAAGGGAATATGAAGAGTCATGGAATTTTACATACCATCTGTTCATATATTGATTAGTCATAATAGTTTAAAATTTACACATCAGGAAGATGAAGAGATAGAGGACTCAACAACCAATTATGATGGTTGATATTGCTTGTAGTATTCTTGATGAGTTTTCTATATGCATTGGTGCCCCTGCACTAATACAAGTGTGTGCATCAACATTCGGGTACACACAACTATGCCCAATTATATGCACCCTACTCATGCCTATGCCTAAATCTGGTTTGCATGGGGATATAAACAAGTGCACCTCACTCATATTGTGATATAAACAAGTGCACCTCACTCATATTGTTGTGACTACATGTGAACACAACACAACTCGACCCACAACTCCTGTCACACATCAAAATTGAAATTATCATGTGCACACTTGTACTTAGAAAACACTTCAAAGATAAACATTTATTTAGTGCAGGTCCTCCAATCATACTCCGTCGATATCTGATTCTTTTATGGATCAGGCCCCCTTTATATAACCCAACCAAAAAAAAAAATCATTCTACATAGATTCCCAGTAATTTCTGCCAAGTCTCTCCCAAGTTGTTTTTTAGTCTAAGTCAAACTCTAACTCTCCAGCCTCACTGATTTTTGTGATCTTGGTTGTATTCATGTGTGCATGTAGTTATACTAGTGGATATATCTCAACTTTCTCTGTATGTTCTCTTCATGTCATTCTAAATTTTGTACTTAAAATACTTTAATTATTGTAGTATTCTATGGTTATCTAAATCCAATACAAATTAGAGAATAAGACAACATCTTGTCTGTGTAAAATCTCATTGTAACTCCTTGGAAATGAGGCAATTGTAAGCACTCATGTTGTCGTATGTTCAATGTTTCTAGTTATGCATAACGATCACAAAAAATGGAATTGAATGACTAGAAGTAATTCTTACATCTAAATTGTCGTTTACTATTTTCTCTTCAAACAAAATTGAGAGATCATCTATGTTATCACCAAGACAAAAAAATTATAAGACACTCCTTGAATTTGGACATGTGTGAATATTTTTTCTAAATGAATTATAAACATGCCCTTGATAATGATTATTGAAATTGAATCACAAACATCCCAAGCTCTACAGAGTAAACAAAAAAACACAAAACAAACTTCCATATTCAATAGGAGTCTACTCTCAAAACACATAGTAGAATGAACAAGATAGAAGTTGAAACTTTCATATTCAAGAGGAGTCTTCTCTAAAAAAATATAGTAGAATGAACAAGAAAGAAGTTGAAAGTAAAAAATGAAACCAGAAATAGGTTTCGGGAAAATACTAGTCCTAGAAAGATAAAAGAATATTTGCGAGTACTTTTTGACGATTTAATAATTTCAAGGTGTCTACAATATATAACCTATATAAAATCCTAGCAATGTTATAGAACAAAACAATTTTTTCACAAAATAAGCAATAAAAAGTCAGAGAGACACTTGGATGGACAGAAGCAGAGAAAAAACAAAAATAGAGAACAAGGAACTACATTATGTCACTTTGCTTCATCTCTTCCAATTTTCAAATTGCAGTAACAAATTTACAATGAAAAATAGAGAACAAGGAACTACATTATGTCACTTTAATTCATTTCTTTCAATTTTCCAATTGCAGTAACAAATTTACAATGGAAAAGAAGATGAAAAATTCAATATGACATTTGGAAAAAGTTATGATATACAACATCAGTAAATGATATACACATTTCTAGAATCTAGTTTTACCTTTCTAGATAAACAAGTCCCTAGGAATAGGCATGGAAAAAAGGGTTGCATAGTGAGAGGACTTGTTTACCTTGCAATCCATCATAGTTAAGAATCAAAATAAAAATTATATAAAAAGGACATGTCAAACTCTTATTTAACATATTCATATAATTTGAAGAAGAAAACCCAATTATAAAATCTTGAGGAAATAAACTACTACAATTTGTAGGGATTTCAAAATAAGTTGGAACCTTTGGGAAGGCCTTTGTTGAAACATACAAAATATAAGTGGAAGAATCCATTTTTAGTAAGTCCTAACACCTTAAATGTTAAAAAATATCCACATTAAGTGGAAATCATAACTATGGAGTGAATGATATGCAATACAGTAAGAGAATACTCTGAAATTGTATGTTGTGGCTTCAATTTTTTTCATTCTATATTTATATTATTTTTCTTTGTCATGGTTACGATATGCTTCAATCACAAAATATATACAAAGTTACAAACACAAATTCATGCAAACCTCAGTGAACATGTAGGGCAATTAAAGTGGAAAATAAATTCCAAAAAGCCTAACATATTAACATAAAAGCATTAACAATTTGGATGCAATGTGCATTGCATTGAAAAGAAATAGAATTTATCCTTCAATTACATGCGATGATAAATACAAGAATTTATTGTGAGGACAACTACAAAGTTGCTACTAAATGGAATATGTGAAAGATTTGGTAGTAAACATGCTTGAAAGAGAGATATTTTCATAGGATGCTCTCTCCAATTTGGGAGATGCTTAAGAATAAAAGATAATTACTTTCATGAGATGAAGACATACAACCCTTTCATGAGTTCTTTCATTAATGTATGAAAATTTGAAACACATTAAGACATCTAGTTTTCGTGGCCAAACATGTTTTCATCCAACAACACATTGCTTGGTTTTATATCACAGTGCACTACCTGCATCGAAGAATCGTGATGAAGATATTCCATGACATGGGACACATCAATGTAAATATCTAATCTTGTTTTCATTCCCAACTCACAGATATCATTGTTGTCATATGTAGTAGGTACAAACTCTTCTCTAAGATTCCATTATGTTATCACATATAGTTGTCAAGGGTCACAGGCCACAACTACAAGCACAAAGCGCAACACTTAGAGCGTTCAGATATGAACTCAAATCAGGCTAGTGAGCAAGATCAGTTGTCAACGGTGGAGATCCATCAAGAAAATCT
>ML781853.1:91076-104120 GCA_009831015.1 Picea engelmannii | reverse complement strand
TCCCCCCCCCCCCCCCCCCTCACATCACTCTCAATTCCCCAATACCCAATCTATATTCTACTAAAAAATATGCATTAAAAATATTCAAAATTGATAAAAAGTGATTGTAAAGATATAAATGAGGTTTATCATTCAAAGGCATATGTCATAAAAAATAATTTTTATAAATGATATTTACCATTGAAAATATGTTACAAATATACTAGTTATATAATGTACATCTATCTATCTTATAAAATTATTATACATCATCAATTTATTTTAGTCTTCTTTTGTGTTTTCCAATTCTTAAGTAACTCATCCATGTCCATGTCTTCATTTGTTGGGTGTTCTTCAGCAGTTGATGTTGCTTCAGTCCTTTCACTCCAAGAACGACTGGTCTCGTACCCACAACATGGAGACCATTGTGAGGGGCCATCACCTACAAAAACAAAAAATATTAAATTTATATGGACAATTTTTAAATATCATTGAAGTAGTTCATTAATATTAAAAAAAAAACCTCTGCAATGTAATTATTTACCTGTTGGTCCACTAGTCAACATAATTGAAATGGTTTTCATGTTCTCTTGATCATCTTCGGGTCGAGGAGGCTCAACTATGACATTCTCTTCCATTGAATGAAAAAATTTATAAGGATAAAATTGTAAATGTATAAGTAATAAAAATTAGAGGTACAAAATTTATAAGTACGGAATTATTAAGTATATGATTAATATAAAACCATTTTACCGTCGTGGGCCTTAGTCATAGGAACATCTTGGGGCTGCACCCCACTGGGATGGGGCTTCTGGAGAGCACCATGATCTTCTGTCTACACTGCACTATCAACGCTTTGTTGCCCAGTGCTAATGGTTTCATTGATAGTTCCGCTCCCATGATTAAAACAAAGTAATACATTAAAGTTATGGATGATATCAAACATTTACGTATTTTATAAGTAATGAAAGGTTAATGTAGACTGATTTTTATTTACCTTATCCCATAAACTGGATCTTGGGGTTTGCCCCATGCTCTTCCTATGATCAACCACAGCTTTATAGTCGTACCTATAACGAAGTTGGAGGTTTTCCTTTGTGGTTTCAGCTCTGAAGTCGTCACCCTGCATTGCATAAGAGCATGTTTTTTCAATTTTTTTGGCTGCATAAAACTGAAATTTGTAAGGCGATACAAATAATATTCTTAAGATGTTTGGGTACTTATGATTTGTGATTGTAACCTCGAGTAGCCACCCTGGCCTAGATTTTGTTGGCCATGTTTGGAAATCCTTGCTATGGTTTCCTTCGAAGTGTCAAGAAACCTATCATCAAAATTTTCAAGTATGTTATATACCACAGTTTTATTTAGATCTAAAGAAAATTAAAGGTATTGAAATCAAAATATTGTAATTTACCTTGGGGTGCCAGTTATTTTTTCTCTTGATTTTTTCAATATCTTTTCTTTTGCATCATCAATGATCATCTTCCACTCCCTCTCTCGAATCGAGGGAGAACACTCATACCTAGGGTTTCCAGCCAAGCTTAGTCTATAAACATCTCAAGTATATTTTAAATATTCTCCTGCTACAGAGGTGACTGTTTTTTTATGGAACATGTCTATTCCAAAGAGGCCTTCGAGATAATCCATAAGTTCTTTTTTGAGGTTGTAATTCTACCAGTTCCATCGCATGAATAAGGTTTCCCCAAAAATCAACAAGGAATTGCTCTCCAAGTGCCTATAAAAATGGCCGTTTCCTAAACACAAAACGATATGATCATTATTTTAAAAATAATAATCCATATGATTTGTGTATGAGATGGACAACATGAAACAATAAAAATATGAAAAAATACCTGGGATTCTTATTTGTTTTAATGGAATTTCGCTATCGTCGACCAATAATGTGCATGGAAGGGTCCCTGTGCTGGTCACATGTCTAGACTAGGAAATGAAACCATGTCAACCACATCATCAGCCTCATCTTTGTCACCACCTCTAGATCCTGACCATTGTGTGGATGTATGGTAGTGCATGTCATGGATCCAATCTAAATTAGGTGTGGAATATGGAGAATTAAACAATACTCTAGCAGTTGTATGATAGCTTGCGTTAGGACTCTGTGGAATCTCTGCAGTACCACTACTACCAACATCAGGTTGAAAAAGCTCCAAAAATCTCTTTATAAATAACAAAATGTTTTTTCGTGAGATAATGTAAAAGTTAAAAAATGAACTTTCATAATTGAACATATGAGTACATTAAAAAAACCACTTTAAATTATGGTTATTACCTTATATGTGTTAAGTTGTGACATAAGGAGATTGATCCTTTCTAGGACGTCAGGAGTTTGATCTGGATGGTCTAACAAGCTATCAAGTTTCTTGTTCTCTTTAATGATCTTTCCTTTCATTAATACCATTGTATCATGCGATGAATACAATCCCTCCTCATCGACAGAATCATGATCAACATGGCATGTCGACTACATATAATTTCAACATGAAAATCAACGTTATTTTAGTTATATAAACAAATGAAATAATTGATCGCCATACAAATAAATTTATATAAACAAATAATAAAATTCACGTAAAATGAAAGTCAGATTTGATAATCATTTACATGTTCAACAACTGACCATTTTCCATGATCATCTTGCCACATTATAATATAATCAGAACCCCCAAATATTTAAAAAATTGTTAACGGTAACAAAAAAATTGGTTTCCACCCAAATAAAATCAACCTCAACGATCAATATCTTGTATTATTATAAAATTGGGACTGTGAAATATTTAAAACATTGTTAAGGATAAAAAAAAATTAATTCAATAAGTAGAGGTTGCTTAAAGAGGTGTTGCATAAGTACCCGCACACTATTATTCGATGTTTCTATTCGATTCAAATGGTATTCCACTAATAACTCTTCCCAAGGAGATATATTTTTTACTGCACACAAGACTAATCGATTATGTTTGCGTCCCTCATATATGCAATTAGGTTTCTTGTTTGTTGTCCCGGGTCGTGTGTTGTTTATAAACCCTGCGATATTTTTGAAAGTTTTAGGCCTTCCATCAATATAGATAGTCACTCCCTTATTTTTATTGGTGTTTATTAGTTGTATAAAATTTGAGGCAAGTGCATATCTCCGCATACTTCACATGTACTGGACCAAACGCATCCAATCGTTATAGTTGTAACACGGTCTGACATAGTCCATCAATTCAATTAATGTATTGTATTTTATAGTTATTCCATCCATGGAAAATAACCCCAGGCTATGTACTGAGGATGGTGCAATGTGATATGACCTATTGTTGAAAATGAAGTCAATGTCTAAATGAGACAGTTCTTTAGGTACCCATTTTTTCACTAGATGCTTATACCTGAGTGGTACCTCTATGTCCCCTATGCTCTCATCATCATAAAATCACGATCCTACTTCAACAAGAAAAAATTCCATGCATCTACAAAATTTTCTTCTGATTTTTTCACCTCTAGTCCTTGTTTGTGTATCATATCTACTATATGTAGTCGCATTTCACTCTATTTTGCCTAAGATTCCCTCACTCGAGGAAGAAATATCTAACAGGTACCTGTTTGGTTGTACCTTCAGTTGCATGTGCACGTGTTGTTAGTGAGTATTCCATCCTCATCCTAGTTCCGATTTCTGAACTTTTTTTCTATATTCAAAGTTCTAAATAAATTTTTTATATCTTTAGTTTTGGATGCACAATTAGAGGGTGAAATTACATAAATTAGTAGGGGCACTCATGCATGTGGATTCCCAACTTAGTGAAGTTTATGAATCTCTAGGTGGGTTTCACCTAGAGAATGGTGAGAGGAAGAACACAGTTCCACCTGGAGCTTGAAGACACATATGGAGAATTTTTTGGATTCCCTCAATGACTGATATTACCATGTGGGGAGTTATGGGGACCAATACACCAAATGGTTGCAGCTCCACCGAGGTCAGGATCAAACTATGAGACTATACCAACACCTTCCATACCTTTACTACTATAAAATACTCTAATGGTATACACAAGTATATACATACTTAGATGGATTTTTTGGAGATCTCATGCAAGGGAGAAACCTATATATATGTGGTTAAATTAAGGAGAAGTTCTAGCTAAAGGGTTAAGCAAAGTTTGTCCTTAAAATAAATCACAACCACCTATAACGTGCAATCAATAAATTGATCAATCATAGTCATTTTTCATAGTATACTTGTCCACTTTCAGTGCACAAAAGCCTTGAACATTATAAATCATCCATGGTCCATGAATTGGCACAACCAAGAGAAAAAAGGGCCATAGTGGAATATGAAACCCTCGGCCTACGAGAGATAAAACCCCTTCAAAGTCATCAATCACATAGAATTCCCAAATAACCACTTTCAATCTCAATATGAATATTCCCACAATATGTTTTTGCAGATGAAATGTAAGCACACACTTAACATGGAAAATATCAAATTAAATTTGAAAACGCAACATATTTACAAGAATACAACATGTTTACAAGAAAAAAAATGAAGTGAATAATGAATATGATCATTCATTTCCCTCTAATAGGAATTTTGGAGAACACAAACACTAAATGTCCCCTTAAAAATGCAAACACGTCATCATTATCCAACTATTTACTACAAGAAGACAAATAAAAAAGGTTCCCCTTGCTGTAAAAGCTTAAAAAATAAAGAGTTGTCGATTCTTGTAAAAGTGTTGCAAAAAGTGTTTGCCTTGGTGTAAAAGCTTTGAAAAATCAATGTTTTCGATTAATGTAAAAGAATTTGAAAAACAAATTCCCTTGCATGGACTTGAACGGGGCCTCTCCAGTGAGATTCGAGTATAACTTAACTACAACGAAGCAACTTACCAATTAAACATAACCGAAATTAATTTTAAAGACATTTAAATTCAATTTTAAAAAATTGATGGATGTTGCAATTTGTTTGCATCTACAATTAAATGAATGACCTGTATTTGTTCAAGGAAGCACAACCTAGATATTGGGCTTATGTGTATCATTGAAAGACAAGAAGTGTCTATCTGTAACTTCGAGAAACATTCTAGTTGGTCATGTTAGGTGAAATGATGGTTTGAAATATGACATGGCCAAGATCAAGATCACACCAACAAACCAAAATCATGTTCGGATCTTGTAAAGAACAAAAGACACTACGGAAAGTTCGTAAGGAGTTATTATGACATCACTCCATTTATGGATGAACTTCACTAAAAAGATGCCGATTTTTTATTTTCAAACAATCCCCAACAATATTTTGATTTGTTGAAGAAGCAACTAGTCAAATATCTTACTCCAAGAATTCACGATTAGAACACGTAGTATAGTGTGCAAGGTGATGCCACAAATATTGTTGTTTATTCCATATTACCTCAACTCAGGAAGGGAAATATTGACCATACACATTATTATGTAAATAAAAAGTTGAATAAGGTAGAAATGAACTATTTGGTGATAAAGAGATAAGGCCTTGGAATGACATTCTCTCTATATCAGTTCTAACATGAAACTTGTCATGAAACTCTTTTATTATCTATACTGATCAATTTATACTAATGCATATTGTGAACAAGCTAGTGCATCATTATCACATTTACATATGACTCTTACTCTTCCAACAATTCAACTTTCTAAATGTAGAAAAACATGTAAGAAACACATCAATCTTGATTGCTTGTTGAGATTCGACTCAAGAGAACAACCAATGGTATAGATGAGGAAATTCCATATGCACATCTATTAAAAGAAAAATATTTCCTAGAATATCTAGTGGAGTAGCTTCTTCATAATAGCGAAGTATCCATGGACATCCAATAACATAAGAAAAATGTGTTGTTATGAAATTGTTTTACTACATTTTGACTGACAGACACTTGTACAAATTGTAATGAAACTATATCTTGAGGAGATGAATCCTTGAACATGAAAGGTGGGACATCATTGAAGAATAATTTGATGGGGTGTCAGGAGGACATTACCAAACCGATATAACAATAAGGAAAATCATTTATGAAATACTATGGTGGCTTAATTTGTATGAAGACTATAGAACTCTCTTTTGTAAGAAAAATTTGCAGGGAAACTCAAGGGATGTTTCCTCACATATGTGGATGAAATCCTTAGTAACCTCATCAACATATATCATTGCACCAAGCATAGGGGGATTCAAACTAAGCACTCATTGGCATGGAACTACCCAAATTCCCAACAACGTTGGTGACAACCAGTTGAGATAACCCCTTGGTTACATTGACTATAGAACTGATATAGATACTTGATAAAAATTTTAGGGAATGGGTAGATCTCTATAGAAATGTGAGATCCCATAAGAACCCATTATTCCATAGTCTCCATTTGATATGTGGGCAATAGGTTTTTTCAGTCCATTTTTTATGAGAGGAAGGATGATTAAAGATAACTACATAAAACTAAAACTGTGTTATTAACAAAGTGGGGAGAAGTAGAACTAATATGGGACTATATTATATAGAAAATAATGAGGTTTATTTATGAGAATATAATTATAAGGTTTTTATGACCCTTTTCAATAATAAGTGATCAAGGGACCCACTTTTAAATCATGCTATTGATATTTTAATGTATGAATTCATGATTCAACATAGAAAGAGCTCTCTTTGTCGCCCTTAGCCCAACGAAGTAGTAGAGTCTCTCTATGAGATTTTGATGAAGGGCTTGACCAAAATTAACAACATCAATAGGGATGAATAGGATGACAAAGACTTGAAATTATTATGAGCATATAGGAAAACCCATAAAAATTAGATAGGTCATACCCTCTTTAAACTTGTGTCAGGACAAGAAAGAAGTGGCTCGAATGAACTTGATCCCTTCAACAACAAAAAATACAAGTGTGCTTAAACTTGACATGATGGAATCTATGGAAGATAATCCAATAGATATTATGACTTAAAAACATGCACCATATTGTCAGTAGATACAAACGAAGCAGTGGAATCCCACCATGATCAAAATATACAAAAGAATCAATTCAAGATTGGTGACCTCATATTAGTATATGACAATAAAATTGGAAATCGCTAGACCTAGAATTTGGATTGTCAAAGACATCATAACTAATTGCTTGGTCCCATTAAATATAGTTTAAGAATTTATATTGAAGACATTTTTAAATGGGGAAAAAATAAATAGATACAATGCTTGAAGACCCCAATCTTTCTTTTAAAGAGAGTAAGAAAAAATCTATAGGTTAGTTAGGATAAGGGTGGTTACCACTTTGTAGTGAAAAGGTTGTTGGTCAAATATTGAAACCCTTAACCATATTGGAAAAATTTTATAGTTCAAAGTTTACTATTTTGACATAAGCAAAGAAGAATGGAACTTGACTAGTCAGATGAAGAGAAAGAAAAAGAAACAATTTAGGGAACGAAGTTTCACAAATAAAGAAGACCTTCTATCATACAACTGAGATTTTAGGTAAGAAGAGATTAGAGGAAAATAATTAAGGAGGGGGAAATAAGTCACAGAGTAGTCCAATGATATTTGGATTAGAGTTGGGCTATGGAGAAATCAATGGGATGTTGTAGACACCTATGAACCAAGATCGAGATAGTGAGCGCAAAATATTCATTGAGAGAAAAAAATGAAGGAGAAGATGGAAATTTGATAGAGGAGGCAACCCAAAGAAATTTGACATGACCGATTGACAAGTAATTTCCCACATATAATTTAACGAGGAGATAAGAGGTTAAATAAGATGCAAGAGAGTTAATGGGAGATGGAAAGTCCAAAAGAGGTTGAATAGAGAACCGGTCAACATTAAGAGAATTGTTTAATATTTTTGCACTCAAATTAATGGAATTAAGATCAATTCAAGTAGTACCAACAAAGGTGGGATCAACGATAAAAATGTCAACATAAGAAGAGTTGACAAAAATCGGTTTGACTAGTGGAAGGGCAATGGAAAGTGAGTTAGTGTCACCTAAACCAATGAAAGTTAGTTTGACCAGTGGAAGATTAATGGGATGTAAGTCGATGAAAGGTAAGAATATATGCATAATGGGTAAGGCATTAAAGGAAGTATAAATATTAAACAAAGTTTTCATTCAAGCAATAAATGAGGAAAAAATCAATAAAACACATCTAATTAAGAAGAAATCCACAAAACTTTCCAAAAAATCACTATGTCCCCAAGAAGCCCCAAATGACTAAGTTAGAGAGAAGTCCATTAATATAGTAATAACTAATAAAAGTGGTAGTGATAATGAACATATGGGAATTCTAATGATGAGAGAAAGAGGCAAAACAATAGCACCATTTTTCATAGAAAATTGAGCCCAAAACTAGAATGGAGGTCAGTAAAAACTTATAGATAGATGAACTAGGATGGGTTTCATAAAGGAAGAGATATAAAACCTAGGGTAAAATCAAGTTGTGGAAAAGTGAAAAGGAGAAATGGATAGTCAAAGTAATAAACATTTTAAAAGTCAACATTCGTTGGATTTTAAACATGGCCCAATTGATGTAATTTCAGTGTTTGAAAGAGGAGTCAACAAAGTTTATTCCATTTTATTTTAATGGTACCCATATTTTGTATTGATCAGATGAGGAATTTTCCCAGAACTGATGCCATTAGACATAGACTCAATCCTAAGTCCAACTAAGGAGAAAAAACAACACACGCTAATTAATCTAGGAGTTAAGCATGCAAACAAACCTTCTTACAAAGAAGCGCTAGTTGGTGATGGAATCCAACATCACAGGATTAATGCGCGAAGGGGATGATTTTCAGTGGGTGGGAAAGTTACATTGACAACCTCCTTAATGAACTAAATCCCTAGTGCAAGTTACCTCACCGAGCAGTGGGAAACCCTCCAAGGAGTCCAAGTATGTCTAGCCAACGTCGATCCCAGGTACAACACCACCTTATTTGTGATGTCACCTTGGGTAGGAAGTATAAAATACTATGGCCTCTATGGTACCACCTACTATACCAAATAAGAGGGGGGACAGTTGAAATTTGACACCAAGACCAACAAAGTAGGGTTGATTACTCTGTTGACCCTTGTGTTAGAAGGGCTTCCCAAAGTCAGTGATATAGAAACTATATTTCACTCCCTAACTCAAAGCTTTATGTTTGTTTAGCATCTTTGGAAATTTATTCTCACAATCCTATTCCAAAGCTTTACACCTAAGCTAAGATTGGTTTGAAGAGCCCTAGAAAAGTTGCTAGATAAATTTTAATTAGTGCTTGATTTTAGGTTGTTGTTACTCAAAGGAGTGGTCATGAAACCGATGGAATTTTGACTCGACTCTTTAAACTATGCAAGAGGAAAATGAAATCAAAGAATTTCAACTTCGATAAGAACTAGCTATGGGAAGGAGAAAGAGTTTTTAAGCAAATAAATAATTTCTTGATAGATTACTATGTGTGCATTGCTAATGACAAAAAGTATGAGCTAATTATCAAGATAAATGGAAGCAAAATGACCCAAACTTTAAAAATACCATGCAAATGTCATAGTTCACTTAGTACACTTATACAACATTGAATCAAATGTCGCCATTTCTAACATAGTAAAATTTTATATTATAGAGACCACCATACACATCTTAAATACTCATAAGGATCATGGGGGCTTCACCTTGTTGACCAATATCTTATCACGTTCATTCATAAAGGGGTTTTTTTAATTATGAACCCACATGTTGTGAATAAATGTGTTCGCATCAAATATTGAAAAGAACAATGTTATAATAAAGAAAAAATTATACAAATCCTTGTTTCATAAGAGGAATGTCACATAAGGATTTCAAATTTTTATGTTCTCTGGAAATTATTAACCTTGCCAAGACATACGAGGTGTAAACATGGTGATATTAGTACCCAAGAAATCTATGTTCCTACAAAACAAAGGTTAAAACATTTCCTTAAGTAGGGAAGGGATAGTGACAACAATTACCATGAGAGAAAAACATTCAAGCAAAGGTGAAAGAGAGAGGAGACAAGAGACGAGAGGATACCACACTAAGTGAAGGAAAGATAGGTGAAAGGAAACAACTATTATGAGGGAGGGTGAAATTTGAAACTGCTAGCCTACAACTAGTGAAGGAATTAGAGGTGGAATTATCGTGAGGTGACATGAATGAAGACATGAAGTGATGATGTTAAAAGGAACCATCAAAGGCATTGATGATGGTGAGGTGATATTATCAATATTTTGGAAAGGAACCATTGAAGGCACTAATATTAATTGTAAGGTTGCATTAGTGAGGGCATGTGCCATTGATTCTAGAAAGGCTCCGTTGAAGGCATGAGGTGAATATGTTGTCATGGGGATGGAAAAGTAACATAAGGAAACAATGTTAATTAAGCACCATAGAAGGCAGGAGGAAAGCATTGAGAGGAAGGAAATGTCATGGAAATGAAGGTGACCTTATAACTATAGGCTACAAGATGAAATCACCAAAGATAACCTCTTAGGAAAGATAGCAAGGGAGTGGTGATTAGTCTCAACTAAGGAATGTCATCTTGAATTCATCCCTACTCAAGACAATGAACTAATGTGATACAATCAGAGATGAATGGATCGAGGAAATAGGTGGTAAATAAGAGAAAAGATAAGACAAGTAAGAGAGGAAAACCTTTCCCTGGGCATATTAAGGATAAGATAAATAAGAAACATGAATAATAAAAGTATGATAGGCTATGATTAGGGGACTAGAAAAATGGAAGGGGGGAAGAAAACAAAGAGATTAGGTGTTGCCCTAAGGATATCAAGGTGATAATGGAGGATAAAGAGATGGGTAGGATGTGTAGACCCTCTGATAAGGCTTCTAATGATAGTTCCCTCAAATATACAATAGGTTTGTAGGATGTGTATAATAGATGCAATCATCATTCATATTGTTGTTGAGATCTTCAAATTCAAGTACTAGCCTAAATTCTTGTTTTTTCGCGAATTGTTTGATTCATTTGTATATATTAGTTTCTTAATTAAACTTTATAAACCTATTGTATCCATCTCAAATACAAATCACCCAATTGTAGTTCAAAGAACTAGAGTAATTGCAAGCAAAGTAAGATACACCATTCATTTACATGATCTAGGTTCCTATTCATGCCCCCCTTGCCTCTAGCTTGAGAAGGTTCTACAATTCATTTCAATGAAAACCATTGTTGTTAATATCTAAGTACTCAATAACCTTCATTGCACCAAAAGAAAACATGATTCAAAAATCCATCCTCTCCTCTTTTTAAGAAAACATGATTCAAATACATCTTCTCCTCTTTTTAGTCCTTGCAAAGAAAGGACTATAGTAATTGCCTCATGTGAATAATTCATATGTATAGAACATGTAACAAAAAAATATTTAGGTTATGGTAAAGTCATATAATTTTTTAATTTCTGCCATATTATTTTTTCCTTGAGTTGTACAAATTGTGTAGCTTTAGTGTTCTTATTTGAGGCGGCTTGATTAAACTATATAACCCTTCTCTTCTAAGGTTTCTTCTAGAGATAAAAAATGGAACAAGGAATGAAATTTCACAATCCTCAACTTAGATTAAGTTAAAATTGGTGTGGAAGTTCGCATTGTGTAGGTGGGTGTTAATGGTATGTCATGTGGCCGGTTGCTTCTTTCATCTTCTCTAAATCGTTTTCTAAATTTCGTGTGCTCTTTATGTATTGGGAGTCCTAGTTTGGAATGAAGTAGAACAAACAAACCCTTCATATATAGGAGTGCACCAATAGCAAGAAAAGGGAACACCCGTCGACCTCCACACTATGGACAATATACCATCTAAGAAAATCATTGACAAATAAATGGAAAAGGTGGCTAGAGTCCGCTCAATAGTAGGAAGAAGCATAAATGAGATGGCATTGTCAATTCATGGTTTTAGTGTATCTTAAAAGGATATAGTATCTCAAGAGGATGAGTCGATGGAGGATTCAAAAGGAGAGGAAATCCATGAATATGTCCTCTACAATAATACTCCTCCATTCTCACCACTAAAAAATTTATTCACTATGGAAAAAATTGAGCAACTTGCACATGAACCTATCCGCTATTAAGTCATGAATGGAGCATGTGGGTAGTATAGGGTTAGGGTTAGGGTAGAATAGGTTTATTTGGGACACCTTAGGATTTTATTTTAGGAATTTTTAATTGTTTTTGTAAAATCATGGGAAATTTTGAGGGAACTGTGTATTCAAGGGTTTTTATCACTAGTCACTCGGATAAAATCAATGAAACAATGCTAGATATCACTGAAAGAAATGTTTGGGTAGATTTAAAAACATACCATTATTTCCCTCCTTGCCCTAGACAATCTCACGTGAAATTATCGGTCTCGGTCTCGGATGGCTCTCGATGGTCTCGTGCACAACTCTCAGTCTTAATCTTGGATGGCCCTTGGTCTCGGTCTCAGTCTCGACCTTCTATCCCAATCAAATTTGCACCCACGAATTGCAGAATGTAGACATTCTAGATATATTTTTAAAAGGCACATTGGTTAATTTGTTTTATAAAATCATGGGAAATGCTGAGGGAACTATGTATTCAAGAGTTTTTATCAGTAGTCACTTGAATCGAATCAATGAAACAATGCTAGATATTACTAAAAGAAAGGTTAGATTGGTAGCTTAAAGAAAATACCAATATTCTTTCCCACCTTGCCATCGACAGTCTTGTGCCTCCTTTCCCTCGACGATATCATGCACAAGTATCGGTTTGATCGGTCTCAGATGGCCCTCGATTAGAGTAGAGTATATATATAAAATCTCTGCCTCATATGGACCTTCTTTCTTGAAGAAGGGTAAGGTTATCACTGCCAAGGAAATAAGCAATTGATTTGAATTATGTTTCTTCCACTATCAATATGATTGTCCCCCTTAAAGAAGGCTCGCCTTACCAAAGCCTGTCTCCTCAAAGCATATGGGTGAATGGGTAGAGTAGATATAATTATTTGAGTAGAGTCATTTCTACATTCACATATTGAGTAGAGTAGATATATAAAATGAGTAATAATTATTTGAATTAAAGGATTTTAAT
>ML781853.1:14969-26571 GCA_009831015.1 Picea engelmannii | reverse complement strand
TGCAAGGACCGATGGCGAGGGAATGGAATCTCGTCCTAAGAGGACAAAAATTCTTAAGGATGTAAATGATGATGAAAACTTGGTCATCAATTCATCTAGAGTGGTGCTTGAAGTTATTGAGAGGGGGGAATTTTTTTACAGAGCTTTGAGGGATATAGTGGAAATAACGTAAAGACATACTTTCCACTTATAATACAAAAATCAATCCAGCGACTCCAAAATTCAGGTTATATGTACACTACAGGAATCATTTCTGGATCCATGGTCAGTGAGACATGTGAGACTTGAAATAGTAAACTCTTGCAATAACAAAAAAGAATCATATAAAAGGTATTATTACTAAACATGTTTTTCTATAATATGTTCCAAAAATTACCAAATTAACAAGGAGATGGTAAAAGAAAATAAAATAGTTGCATCACATAAGGATGCATCCCAACAACAATGTGCAACAGAGGTATGTGATCATTTGTTTATTCTTTTATGTACATCAAATTTATTTATCATATTAAATACTAATTTTCAATTTTTTTATTGCAGAAAATAAAAAAATTGGAACCCAATGAACACATAAGACGGGACTACAAGGAAGAAAATGGTTGATCGCAAAGTTTGTGAGTACTTACGTTTTCGACATTACTTAAGTTTTTATATTTGTTGTGATATTTATATTTAAATAATTAATTTACACTTGTACATGGATGTCTTCTAATAGGTGCTAACATACAAAGAAGAGCTAACCGAACAATTGATCAACATTGGGTTAAGTAAGGGTTCTGAGTATATGTTTAATTATCAAGGTTTAATTGAACAATTTGTAAGTAGATGTGTTGTTTAACTTACCTTGCTTTATAATTAATGAAACAATAAGAAACCTTTATATTAATTATATATACTATGTTTTGCTATGCTGCATTAAACATGTAGAAAAAAAAGTATGGAGAGGAGTCAACATAAGATCTTTTGGCACATGGCATGAAGCATAGCTTCAAAAGCATGTGTATGGTTTATGAATCACTCGTTACTATGGTACACTTTTTTTTTTATGCAATCATGTATATTTAACTATATTATAAATGTAGATTTACTTATTACACTTTATTTCTATGTTTGTAGATGGAACATGAATTGTTGGAATGTCAAAAACAAGTTGAACAATAACACATTTGTTTAAATAACCAAAGTACAATATATTCGACAATTGATCAAGAAATGAAGGATGCACACAGCTCGAGCGATGACACCTATTCAAGTGATGAATGACAATAAATATAATTGAATGTTACTACAAGTTGTGTGTTTTTGAATATTTGTCTGTAAAAATCAGGGATTATGTTTAATGTAGTGAACACAATGTCCCAATTACATGATGACATGTTACCAATATGAGTAACAATTGCATATTGGTTCCATTTTAATTATTGTGGACCTTTATGTTGTTCCATTTTGTATGACCATGAGTATCTTAATCATATATAATAAAATGGGTTTCTTATTTTATTGCATTGACAAATGTTGTAAAATGTTGTGTTGTTGATTAATTAATATGTGAATGATTACATTGTTGCAAACAACAGAGGTGTAATCCATTGGATAAGGCATTAATGAAATCATTATATCAAAATGCAATAACATAAATATAAAAAACAATATTATTATAAAAAATATATTTGATTTTGAGATGATTAATTAAAAATTTGTAAAAAATACAATCAATTAAAATATATACATATTGGTGCATTCTTATGAACTCACAAAATTGTGCGTGAAATAATATAGAAATTGGTGTTTTTAAGGGGTTATACTCACTGGTGCATCTTAATCATATTGAAGCACTGATACATATTAACTATACTGAAGCATCAATGCATATAACGTGAAATAATATGTATCTCATTTTAGAATTTTACGATGGGAATGTGATCAATAAACACCAACTATCTAAACATAATAACAACATCGGTGCTTTAAACAAAATAAACACATTTGTGTTTTATATGTAATAAAAGCAACGATGCTTTGGAATAAAGAATGACCCCGACATATCATCTCGAATATTTGAAATTTTGTGTACAGGGTAATATAGACACCAACACATACAAATTATACAAGCACTAGGACAGACATTGATCCAGGTGGATGTTGGTGGCCACCTACCTATTCCACTATCTCGAAATACAATTTTCCACCTTGTCATTTTTTCTACAGTTTTTCGGGTCCCAAACTTTTGGGGTCGTTTTGAGGCCCTAAACGACATTTTTTTTTATGTTTGGGTTTCAGACGATGTTGGAAAGTTAATTGTCATTGATTTCAACTCTAGATAAACTTTAGAAACATTGATGTCAACCCTATCCAACCCTAGAAGAATCCCTGGAAAGATGGCTAAGTGGTTAAGTGGTTGAGAAGCCCCATAGTTATGGTCATGAAGCCTGAATTTGTTTGAGGAATAAGGAAATAAAGGACAATGTAAATGCATGTAGCACACTCATAGATGGATATTCCTTGTCATGTCATTTCCAACTGTAGGTGGTACATCACATGGTTCCTCACGGTTGGGGATTTATTCCCTCTTGAAGTTGGAAGCCCCAAAGAATGGTTAAGAATCCCCTAAACGGTTATAATTCATTAATTAAAGGGTAAAGTGGTTGTAAAAAGAATCCCTAAAGTTTAGGAGAGAAGTTACTTTGAAAAAATATAAATACACCTAAATAATTCTCTCATTAGTATATTCACATACACAAGTCTATTGAATATCTTCTAAGTGAATAAGTGATATGGTTTAGATTTTCATAGCATATCTAAGGTAGGGAAATTATGAAGGAGTGAAGTGTGTGGATGTGACTAAAATATCTTTCTGAGGTTATCTGCGGGTCACTGTTCATCAAATCATGGATGTACATGGGTCATATTGTAGCAAAGTGCAGATAGGTTATATGTGGGTTGACAGTGGGAAAGGCACGGATGTATGCAGGTCATAGAAGAACAAAGCGTGGATATCCATGGGTTGATAGTGTACAAGTCATGAATATGTGAAATTGTTTTGAGGAGGATGTTAGTACCAGGTTTTTGAGGCTGAGGAAGAGCTACAAGTCTGTAATCTTGTGTATCAGGTCTGCAATAGTATTAAAGCTATGTTTTACATGTGTTTTGAGGGTTGTGTCTTAATACATGCTTGAGGCATGGTTTGGATATTTTGGAATATGCTTGAGGTACACCTTGGTGATGTTATGGAACATTGATTAGAGCATATATTGACTATCTTGGTATCTGGTTTGGTATATGTCATGGTGATTTGATCACATGCTTGAGGCACTTCATTGATGATATCTTATGGTACATTGTGTATGGCATGATTGATATATATCATGAGTGATATGGTATATGGTTGAGGAACGTGTTATAGTACAAGTTTTGGTACATGGTTGATACATGTTATGTATAGATATTTGGTACATGTTTTGGTATATGGTTGAGACACACAGTTTGATGATGGTATATCAATTATAGTGATAGAGTCATTGACAGTTACATGTTGATGTGATAGTGACAGTGACAGGTTGGATGACAAGTTGATATGATAGTGACAATGACAATGATAGGTTGATATGACAGTGACCATTACAAGTTGATGTATCAATGGTAGTGGTAGTTAGATATTGATCAGTGGTAGTGACAGTTTGAGTCTACACTTATATTTTAGGGTGACAGGATGGGGCAAGGAAAGGGGGTGTAGCCTCCTTCTGGTTGGAGCCAGAGAATAGAGGGAGTTGGAGCTTCCTTCAGGTTCAAGCCTATAAATGAAGGGATCGTAGCCTCCTTCTGGTTGGATCCATAGGATACAGGGATTTGGAGCTTCCTTCAGGTTGGAGCCTATAAACTAGGGGGTTGGAGCCTCCTTCTAGTTGTAGCTGGAGAATTCATGGATTTGTAGTTTCCTTCAGGTTGGATCCTGAGCCTCCTTCCAATTGGTGCTGGAGAAATGGGAATTTGGTGCTTCCTATGAATTTAATCTTGATATATATAATAAATTGTTTCATGGTTTTCTCCCATTTGGGTTTCCATGTAAATTATGGTGTATTGTGTATCTATGGTTGTTTATTATTCACTGATGAATGATATCGTTTATGATGCAATAATGTATTAAATGCACAAGCGATAAATTATTGAATATTGTTGATAAAATTGAAGTTTATATAGTGTGATTAAAAGTGGTAAAAAGTGCCCATATTGATTCACCCACCCCCCTCACTTTTCCAATAGGAGATAGATAAAGGCTCCAGCCTGGGTCTATTCAGAATGTGTTCTCCTTGGCTAAACCTTTCCAAACAACTATCGTGCGTCCCAAATAGAGATTGTATGCAAAATTTATGCCATCGGGAAATTGACATATTAACTACTCCCATTGGGGCCCACAAACCTTTTGGTGTTTCATATTTAGGGGTTAGGGTTTTGGATTTTATTTGTGTTAAAAAGGAATTTGGAGCCTCATTGTAAAAATTATCTTATTGTGAATGAACATAGTGGTCACATATCTTCTCATAGATAAGCTTCCTCCATTCTAACGAGTTCATTCACTCTCTATTTTTAGAGTTTCTGTACATTTCTCTCATTAATATAAATTGTGTATTACTGTATCTCTTTGTTTTCTGCAATATTTTTGTGTATTTCATCGTTATATCTTTGCCTTCACCTCACTATAAAACTAATATGGATCAGTGGTATTAGATCAATCCTATCCTTGTCGTTTCTTAGTGCATGTCCCCAACTTGGTCAGGATATAGAGAGTTGGCTCTTGAGCTAGTTTCTCTTGAGGACAACTGCTCTTGCCAGCCCAAGCAGCCTCCCATGGAGGAAGAAAAGATAAATGAGGGAGTAGGAGATCCTATCAAGTTGTTTCTCATGGAATCCCTCATGCAACAAAGGAACAAGATGTTGGATAATTTTTCCCAAATCCTTCAATGATTACCGACAATAGCAAGCGTGTCTTCATCAAGAATTCACTTTGGAGGCACTACCCCATTCAAGGTACACATTAATTTTTATATTCCTGTATTTGAAGGTTAGATCAATGTGGATGCTTTGGAAAAGTGGTTAAATCTGCTAGAAGGTTATTTCTATGTCCACAATTTTTTTGATATAGAAAATATCATCTTTTCACTCCTTAAGGTTGTCCCCCATGTCAAACATTGGTGGGAAAATTACTGGGAGAAAAATTCCAGAGAGGAGTCTAGAATATTTGGGGTTGATCCCACTTGGGATTTTTTTATGGATGTGTTCAAGGAGAAATATTACCCTATTGGAAACTATGACAACCAGTACATGAGATGGACCATGTTTCATTAATATAGGGGCCAAACATTGTCAGAGTCCAAAAATACCTTCCATACCTTGCACACCAACCTCGGTATCAAATATTTTGGGTGGAATCTGGTTCTCAAATACCATGGGGATATACATAGGTACATCCAAACCAAAATAGATTTTTTGGCCATCTCATCACTAAGATATACTTATCGATATGCTGTCAAAATTGAGCAGATATTTAAGCAATAGAACAAGCGAGAGTTTGGGTCTACAAATATGCAACAACCAAAGTATGGTAAAGGTGGCCCTAACTCATAGAAAAACCAACCTCAATAAAACCATTTGAAGCCACAAGAAAATAAGGGTAACAGAAAGAGGAAGGACATTGGGAAGTCATATGACTTCCAAAAAATCCCTTGGCGTAGCACCGATGAATGTTGCTCAAAACAGTCATTGGTGGTCAAGCTCAAAGAAAAATATTTGAGCCCCAACTAATGTTGATTCAAAAATTAATAAAAAGAGATAGATCATTGATGAAAAACCCACTACTACCATCATGGCCACAACAATCCAACCAGAATAACTATAGGATCTTGAGGAGGGGGAGCACCTCTTCCATTCACATATGTAGGTGAAGGGTACCCCATTGCATTTCATTGTTGATAACAGAAGACAAAAGAACCTCATCTCAACAGAGGTCATCAAGAAGTTGGGACTGCTGACAACACCACACTTGTATCCATACAACATCATATGGCCTCGCCAGGGTCGAGATCTCTATGTTAGCCGGCAGTGTCGCCTGTCTTACGACATCAAGCCCTTGAAGGATGAGGTACTATGTGATTTTACCCCACTGGAAGTCTTTGATGTTCTGTTAGGCTATTCATATATGTGGAAGCATCATGTTGTTTACAAGTCTCAACCTTGTAGTGTCATAGTTAATCTGGGGGGTCAGCTCCACAGGGTAACTAATGTAGTTCTAACTATTGTCCCACCAAAACAGTGCCACAAAGTAGTTTTTCATAACACAAATTTTAGCTTCTTCGCGATCCAGTCAGAAGGTGAACAGAAGGACATTGCAACCACTGTTGCATTCTCCCAAGACCCTTCTATCTAATAGAATCATATCGATAAGATTGTAGAAGCACACAAAGATATTCTTACTTCACCTACGGAGGTGCATCCACACTTCCCAATCAAGCAAAATTATAATAGATCCATTCATACTCTTCATGTTGCATCTTCACCGACAGAGTCCTCCCACACTCAGGAAGATCATGCATCTATATTGGTTGAATGGATCTAACCCCTCTAGCAATAGGTTCATGACATCCTTCAACAAGCTAAGCAAGATATCTTCTTTAGGAAGGAAAGAAACTCTTCAAGGTTTAGATTCAGCAAAAGCTTCCTAGGGAACTTGGCGAAATGGGGACCATTGCTTCCTATGGTGGGAGGAATGATCAAGGTGGATGTCAATGGCCACCAACCTATTCCATTGGCTCAAAATATAGTTTTCCACCTTAGCAGTTTTTTTACAGTTTTTTGAGTCCTAAACGTTTGGGGCCATTTTGAGGCCCTAAACGACATTTTTTTGACATTTGGGGGCCCAAGCGATAGCCAAAGGATTTTAACCTAGGCTCGATCAGAATGTGTTCTTCTCAGATAAATATTTACAATAATCTATCGTGTGACACAAGTGGAGATCGTATGCAAAAGCTACGCCCCTAGAGAAGTTGATATATCAACTATGTCCCCCATCAGGGCCTGCAAACCTTTTAGTGTTTCGTCTTCCAGGGTTAGGGTTTTGGATTTTCTTTATGTTAAAAAACAATTTGGAGCCTCATTGTAAACAACATATTCTTGCGAATGAGTGTAGCAATCACATATCTTCTCAAGGATAAGTTGTGACCATTCTAGTGAGTTCATTCTCTCTCTATTTTTATAGTTTTTGTACATTTCCCTCATTAATAGAAATTGTGTGTTACTATATCTCTGTGTTTCCTACAATATTTATTTGTATTTCATTGTTATATCCCTGCCTTCATTTAATTCTCAAAATAATCTATATTAGTTGTATCAAAGCAGGCTACTCCTTATTGTTTCTTAGTGTATGTCCCTCACGAGGTCAAGATATAGAGAGTTGGATCTCGAGCTAGTTTCTCTTGAGGAAAACTGCTCTTTCTATCCCAAGTGGCCTCCCATAGAGGAAGAAAAGAGAGACGAGCGAGAAAGAGATCCTATCAAGTTCTTTCTCGCGGAAGCCCTCACGCAATATAGGAACGATATGTTAGATATTTTTTCCCAAATCCTTCAACAATTATCAAAAATAGCAGGCATGTCTACATCAAGCAGTCGCTTTGGAGACACTTCCCCATTCAAGGTACAAGTTATTTTTTATATTCACGTATTTCAATGTCATATTGATGCAGATACTTTGGAAACATGGTTAAATATGCTAGAAGGTTATTTCTATATCAACAATTTTTCCAATAGAGAAAAGATCATATTTTCACTCTTTAAGGTTGTCCCCCATGTCAAACATTGGTGGGAAACTTACTGGGAGAAAAATTCCATAGAGGATTCTAGAATATTTGGGTTGAGCCCACTTGGGATTTTTTTATGGATGAGGTCAAGGAGAAATATTACCCTATTGGAAACTATGATGACCAATACATGAGATGGACCACGTTGCATCAAGAGAGGGGACAAACAGTGTTGAATTTCACAAATACCTTCCATACCTTTCCCACCAAGATGGGTATCAAATATTATGAGCGACATGTGATTCTAAAATATCGCGGGGCTCTACATAGGTAAATACAAAATGAAATGGATTTTTTGGGCATATCATCGCTAGGATCCGCTTATCAATATGTTGACAAAATCGAGGAGAAAATAAGCAGTAGAACAAGCAAGAGTTCGGGTATGCAAATCCCCAACAACCAAAGTATGGTAAAGGCGGCCCTAACTCACAGAAGAACCATCCTCAAGAAAACTAATCTAAGCCATGGGAAAAGAAGGGTAACAGAAATATGAAGAAGGAAACTAGAAAGTGTTGTGAATTCCACAAAATCCCTTGGCACAACATCGATGAATGTCCCTCAAAACAGTCATTGGTGGATGAGCTCAAAGAAAAAGTGTCGAGCCCTGACTTAGACGTTGATTCAAAAAACAATAAAAGGAGACATATCATTGATGAAAAACCCAATTCTATAATTGCAACCACAAAAATAAAACCAGATGAACCAAAGTATCCTTAGGAGGGGGAGCACCTCTTCCATTCATATATGTGGGTGAAGGGAACCACTACATTTCATTATTGATAGCGTAATCCATAATGAATAATGAAATGGAATATTGAGAGGGGACAAACAGTGTTGTACATTTCATTATTGATAGCATAATCCATAATGAAGCAGTTGGTATTGTTGACAACACCACACGTGCAACCATACAACATTGGATGGATTCATCAGGGTCGAGATCTATGTGTTAGACAACAGTGTCTCATGTCCTATGGCATCAAGGCCTTAAAGGACGAGGTATTGTGTGATGTTTCCCCACTGGAAGTATGTGATGTTTTGTTAGGCTAAACATATATGTGTAAGTATCATGTTGTTTACAAGTCTCAACCCCATAGTTTCATTGTTACTCTAGGGGGTCATATCTATAGGGTACCAGAGGTAGTTTTGACTATTATCCCATCAAAAAAGTGTCGCAAAGTAGTCTCTCATACGAAAACGTTTAGCTTCTTCGTGATCTGGTTAGAAGGTGAACATAAGGACATTGAAACCATTATCTCCTAACCCAAAGACCCTTATATCTAATAGAAGTAGATCAAAAATATTGTAGAAGTGCACAAAGATATTCTTACTTCACCTACGGGGTTTCCTCCACACTACTCAGTCAAGAAAAATTATAACAAAGCCCGGCATACTCTTCATGTTGCATATTCACCGACAGAGTCATCCCACACTCGGGTATATCATGCATCTATATTGTTTGAACGAATCCAACCCCTCCAACAATAGATTCATGACAAGTTTCAACAATGTTAACAGGACAACTTCTTCAATAAGGAAAGCAACTCACCAAGGTTCAGATTCGGCAAATGATTCCACGAGAACTTGACACAATGGGGACCATTTCTTCCTAAGGGGGGAGGAATGATCCAGGTGTATTTCTTTGGCCACCCACCTATTCCACTAGCCTGAAATACATTTTTCCACCTTGGCATTTTTCTACAGTTTTTCGGGTCCCAAATGTTTGGGGCTGTTTTGACGCCCTAAATGATGTTGTTTTGATGTTTGGGCGTCCAGGAGGTGGGTAAAGTATGTAGCTTGGGTCTAGTTGTAATTTTTTATTCTCAAGTAGACCTTTCCCATGAGATATCATGTGCCCCAAACGGATATCGTATGCAAACGTTACACCCTCGGGAAGTTGATGTATCAACTACCCCCATCAGGGCCCACAAACCTTTTGGGGTTTTATCTTCCAGGTTTAGGGTTTTAGGTTTTTCTTATGTTAAAAAGGCATTTGGAGCCTCATTGTAAACATCATCTTCTTTCGAATGAGCGTAGTCATCACATCACTTCTCAAATATAAGCTTCCACCATTCTAGCGACTTCATTCACTCTATATTTTTACAGTTTCTGTACATTTCTCTCATTAATAGAAATTGCATATTATTGTGTCTCTCTATTTCTTGCAATATTTATATGTATTTCATTTTTATATCCCCACCTTCATTTCATTCTCAAAATAATCTGGATCAAACATAAAATAAAAGTGCATTGGTTTTGCATACAACAAAATGGGAATCTGGGGCATAATAACTATAAACAAACCATTTCATTTTCATTTTATGTATGCACTATGGAATTTTATGTAATTGTGCATCGATGACTTTTTGTTTTATGTATGCACTGACACATTTTGTGTAATTCCACACTAGTGCCTTTTCGTTTTATGTACGCACTAGGGAATTTTATGTAATGGCGCAACGGTGCATTTTTTATTTTTGTGTATGTACTAGAGAATTTGATGTAAGTTCGCACCAGTGCATTTTATTATTAGGCATGCACCAAGGCATTTTATGTAAGGGTGCATCGGTGCATTTTGACAATAAGAACACAAAAAAACATCCGCTACAACCTTAGTCCACCCAATTTTTTTTAGTTATATGGAACATTTGTTAAAAACTATGCTAAAACCTTTGTAGCCAATAGAGAAGGTTGTAACCATGGTTTTTTGAAAAAAAATCCAAATTTTGTAACACCAAAAATATTCGCAAAAGCCTCCACTAGAAAGTGTTCTCCTTGTAGTGATTTCCCAAAAATTCCAAAGCCTATATTGTAGAATTTCCATAAAAATTTTACTCCATTAGAAGAATCATCACTCAAAATCCCACTTACTCCATCACTTACAAGTACTTTTAACCTCCACCATCCATTGTTTCTATTCATAATGCATTTCTTGCATTCATTGACTTCACCCATTCCATCCATGAAACCATACACTCCCATTCCATACATCAACAATACACTCATTAAAGTAGTCCAACACCTTTTCCACCCCCATATTACACCATATCCATCCATTCCGATATTTAGAGAGCCTCAAAAAGAAAATATATTCACTAATATAGTCACCTAAATGTAGCTACATGAAGCTAGAAGAAGACAATGTTTTTAATCTACGACAAGAAGATGGAAGAAGGGTTTGCTCACATTTCTAGAGGATGTTATAGGAAATAATTCAACAAACAAACTACTATATGATGCTATAAGAAATTTCCCTATAACACTTTGTTTTCCAAATCTTAACTGGAACTATTACCTAACTGTTAAAGTGACCCTATAACAACATATTTGAACATCGTACACCACAACATTCCACTACACCTTACATCTTCAATTGCAGCAAGCAGCAAGATACTCTGCCTCCTTACAAGAAGCTTTGTTTTCGACTCAAAATACGATATCCAACCTTGTATGAGCTCTTCAATGTCATCGACAACTCTAGAGACTCACTCTAGCATCTATATTGCATGTAAAATGAGTGACCACTTACATGTTAATACAACAGAATCAAAGGTATTCCACTTACTCTATGTTCATTTATTTTATTAATGGTCAAAGTCAATATTGATATTTAATCATAATAACTACAAGAAAAACTCCACATAGACCATGGGTCTCACATATCCACTTGGGGGGTGGGTATGTGAAGTTGTGATTGAGACAATCAATAGTTGGAAAAGTAATTAGCATTCTCTGAAGTTTGGTTTCAAGCATCA
>ML781852.1:340848-365853 GCA_009831015.1 Picea engelmannii | reverse complement strand
AATAAGAGACTATTAAAGATTAGATAGGTATATCTAATGTAAAACATGTTATATAGAGATAAAAAAATGAGATCCATATTTACATAAAAATAAAAATACTATAAATATGATATTTACATGGAAATATTATCATCCTTCTCTTCATGTTAGCCAAAAAATATTTTAAATGATAAAAAACTTTAGACCTCAAGAGATTTGATTCCTCTTGGTGCTTCATAGATGTTGGTTATAAACATTTAATCAAATTGTTGGAGGTAAATATTGTTCTCAAATTTAAAATTTTAAAAAAGTATATTTTTCTTTTGTTGAGACTAAATGAGATTTATTATGGATTTTTTTTTATTCCACAAACTTAGGGGTCTCATATATCAATTTGGTGTTTTTCTAGGTGGTGACCTTAAAACCGTGCAAGTAGCTAGTCCAAAACATAAGAAAATTCTTTGTCTTACATTAAAAAATAACAGGGGTGAAAAAAATCTACATGTAGTTTTGAGGAGTCCAAAAACCACCTACTATAATTAGCCAAGTATATTGTTTAACAAAACTTTCTAGAAAACAAATAACTTGGAAAATACATACTAACATAGTTAAAATTAAAACATGAACTAAGATCATGATTTCTTCTAAACCTGTTCAGWCCAATGCATGTTCCCATGMTTTTCCTTATGCTCCCAAGAGCTCCTCTCTTTGATATTTTCATCTAGGATARYATTGAATTGAAAAGGGGTYVAGAATGCCTARTAAGAGTATGTAATAGAAGAAGARTGATGTTGAACAAGAGGGACCAAAATCATATAWSGAACACCAATATGAGTTGTCATCCTCTTAAGAAGATACTTGACAAAGTCCAACTMTAGAGWAATCACCATGTACTACTACTAAGTTGAAAATCCATGAAAGAATAATCCTCCTTCTTCCAGTTCATAGGGTCTAATGTGTGCCTTGATGTTTCAATTGCATAGGTGTCTCTAGTAGAGATCATTTCCTAAATTTTATTTTCTATCCCTCCCTGCAAATATTTCCATCTATTTTTTGACACCATATCCTCTCTTGCCTCCTTCATGCAGTACTTAAAACCTCTCTTTAACTCTTTAATTCCATAGGCTAGACACTTACCACACACACAATGTGCCATCCTTCAAAGACCATTGTCTTCAAATGAACGATTGTCCTTGTCACACCACTTGACACAAAAGTCTCTAATTAATAAATCAACCTCTAACACTAGGTGGCCATGGAGAAAAAATTCAAAGAAGGAACTCCTTAATGAGAACGAAGAGAAGATGGGCACGCTACCAATGTAAACTAGTACCCAACAAAACATAAATGAAAAACTCAAGAAAATAAATGAAGGGGGTAAACTTAGAGCCTTGGAAGAGGAGATCCCATGGTGTCTCTAGGCTTCCCAACAACCCATATGAACAAAACCTAAAGCCACAAAAAGATCTAGAACACAGTCATACCACAGTCCCTCAACCCACATTTATCCAACAACTTGAATACCCTCCAATACATATCAATTCACTTGTGAGACAAAATATGGAGTAATGCCTCACGTCAATAATCCATCAACATGGAGAGCATTATCCTCTTCTTGCAATGACAAATGAATCCCATTTTAAATATGTCCTTAATTCCCAAGGGGGATATAGAATGATGATCCCCAATTTATTAAACACTACCCAAAATTCAAATTTGTGCCTTGGTTTTCTTGAATATCAATGAGCTCATTTTGATGACTTAGCACATGGAGAAAAACTATTTTGTCTAAATCATTAATCCCTTGATGAATCTTTCTTACTAGTCTAGCTAGAGGAAAGTGATTTTTTATTTCTTTTCCTTGAACAGATCAGAGTGTAATCATAGAGTTGTCGACGATGGTTATTTCCTTTGATTGTTTCGATTTGAGAAGAATGATCCATTTGTAAAGAAATAGGGTTTCAACTCCATTGTTCATGGCTATCCCATTTCCCAAAACAATCTTAATTTATTGATTTCCCATGGAGTCAAATATGACTCCTCCCTCTCCTCTCACCCCATAAAACTTTATTATTATTATTAATGTAAATGAAAGTACCAAAATTGTATGTTAAATTGAAGTGGCATTCATCCTCGACCTTCTTTGTGTCACAATTTTGTAAATAAGTTCTTTCAAAAGTGTTTTTTGGTTAGTCCAACGACAAGTTTCAATGTGGAGGCTAGGATCATTGGTCATAATTTTAGTGATGTTAAATTTTTTTTTTTAAGCTCATAATGTTGCAAAAATAATTTTAGTCAATCAAAGTAGGATAGATAAAATATCAGTAGTATTTTAACTTCCTACCATTAGTGATTTCATTATCATTCCTTTTCTAAACATTGTGAAATTTAATTTATGTAAATGCCAATAAGGATGGGAAAAGGGGGTCACTGCCACCCTTGCTTGACACCAATATTACAATTATTGTTCCCTAACCAATTATTATTAAATTTCATTTAAGAAATAACCTTGTCATAAATCTTAATCGCATATCTATAAAGCTCAAAATGCATATATATTTTCTCGAGCCTTTTCCATAGCTATGTTCTAGGCACAATTTGAAAGGATTTCTAAAATCATCAATTAATGGATGAGCTCATCTTTTATGTATCTACAAACCTCATTATTAACTCTAAGGGTGAAAATGTGGTTGATTATAGCAAATTGGGTTGGACTTCACTTCTCCTTTAGTCCTAAATTATTGTTTTCCTCAATCTAATAATAATTTTTTCTTTCAAGAATCTATTCAATTATCTTTCTAAAAAGTGGCTAATCATGATAATCTAATAATTGTTTAAACATTTTGGTTTCCAAATTTCAAAATATGAACAATTAAAATTTAAATCCATATTTAAAGAAGAATTGCATTATAGCTTGATTAAAAAGATGTTTGATATGGTACAATGATCTTGAACTAGCAAATTCTAAGATTTAAAATCGGTAGCCTTCAATGTTTTTATATTTCCTCTGTGTGATACACTTAACACCATTTTGCACCCAGGAAAAAATCGTGTAAAGAAAAGTGATTTGGATGGTTTAGAAACTTGAGGGAAAGCATAATTGTTGTTAAATAAGAACTCCAATCATTTATGTTGATATTACATTGTTCTTTATGGATAATGTTAACTAAAAATATTTTAGATTCTCCTTTACATAATTATAAATCCGTTTTGCAGAAAGATTGGATTGTTAAAGTAGGAGCTCCATCTATGTTGTTGATATTACATGGTTATTATGATTAATATTAATCAAAAATATTTTAAATTTTTCTTTATATAATTATAGAAATCTCTTTTACATAATATATATTATTAGTTTATTATGATTAATATTAATCAAAAATATTTTAAATTTTTCTTTATATAAATATAGAAATCTCTTTTACATAATATTATTAGTTCATTATTCCATGCTAAGGGATTATTATTATTATTATTATTTTTAATTTTAAACAATTTTATTCATATTTTGTGATCGACCCACACCATATTGATGGGACTGAACAGTCGTGGTGGAGGGAAATATGATTTTCCTATTTGTTAGATTTTATAATTCATTTAAAAAATTATTAAAAATGTAGAATGAATCGGAGTGACAGACTAAATGTTGAGGGAATTGTTGAGTGATCTCGGCGGCGCAGAGGGGTTTGTGAAGGATCTGAACAGCACCGTCATAGGTAACCAGCTGGATAGTTTCCTCGTGATTGTCCACCTTGAGGCAGCAGAAATGGCTTGGTTTGTTATGAGCAAGCGAAACATGAAGATGCTGCAAGGGCAGAACGCAGAAGTGGTGTGTTATATAAATTGTAAAACCAGTAGTTATAGGCGAGAGAAGATAGACGTGAAGAAGTTGAGAAGATCGGGTCAATCAGGCGACCATTCTCTTAAGCAGATCCAGCTACACGTCATCCCTTGTTCATTAGGATTAGGATAGATGACAAGTTTCTAATAATTTATTACTTATTCAACATTCAGCGACAGGCAAGTTCTGTACTTTACTATAACATCTTTACAATGCATATTAATCTTAGTCCTTTGGTTAAAAGATTAAAAAAAAATCACTTTATATATTATAGAGATAAAAAGATTACAAAAGGTTATGTATATGTAATATAAAACATAATATATAGAGATAAAAAGAGATCTATATTTATATAAAAATAAAAATATTATAAATATGATTTTTACATTGAAAGATTATCATCCTTCTCTTTATCTTAATTAAAATTTATTTTAATTTTAACTAAAATCTATTTTAAATAATCTAGATATGTAATATAAAACATTTTAACTAAAATCTATTTTAATCTTAATCAAAATCTATTTTAAATAATTTAGATATGTATATGTAGTATAAAACATGTTATATAGAGATAAACAAAATAAAAATAATATATATATATATATATATATATATATATATATATATATATATATATATATATATATATATGATTTGATGTGGTATTAATTTAGCCATGTGAATAGATGATTTGATGTTGAACATGGTAGAAACCACTTCATTATCGATTATTGATGTAAACAATTAACAAGTGAAAGGGAAATCACCAATGATGTTAATTACACCCAAAGTACCTTAGTACATTCCAGTGAATGTGAATGAATGAGCTAAGGTTGAACATTCGTGGAATCATCCGATCAGAGGTTAATTATATAAAACTACTATCGAAAGCGAGGAGGCATGCCATTGAGGCATGTAGGTCCCAAGGTACTAACTGGTTTCTAAGTTTAATTCATGGATAATGTGTTGAAGTCGACAGGAAAAGACCCAATGAAGGAGGGCCTTGATGTATCCCCTATCATCGACATGAAACTAACACAAAAAAGTGATGTAAGATGGTGAATTGAATGAGTATGGACTGACAACAACAACTAGTAATATTGTAGATGGATGGTTTGAAGTTAAACTTCCATTGAACATGATGAGGCACGACAACTGATTTGGCATCATTGACTCGATGAGTACTAAGAAAATAATGTGACGTCAATAAGAGCAATTTTCGACTGGGACAAAAAAGTAGGATGACACATGAAATTGGTATGACTTAGAGACAAGCAGATTACCCAACTGTAAGACAAGACTTAAACAGGTGCCAAGTTCAAGCATGACAATAGCTGCCATAAAGGATTCCAAAAGACTTGACCCACTTCCTTCAATTTTTCCCCCATCCAGATAGATGAGTACCTCTTTCTTTTTTAACGAGCTCGAGGAGGATAACAGGTGCTCAGTATAGCTCATATTTCGGATGAGTTCCTCAACATATGTTTAATGAACTTGAGGAAGGAGGGGTTTAGTCTTGTATGGGTCCTATCTATTGGAATCACATAGGTCCTTCAATGCATAGTTTTACGAGCCCAAATAAGGTAAACTCGATGGTTTTTCATGTTTAGAGAGTCTGACAAGAACTTAAAGATGACTCTGTGGATGGATTTTTTGTAAATTTAGTCTCCCAAGCACAAAAAAATTGTAAAAAAATACAAGGGATAAATCTTCTAATCATTCTTTATTAGAGTAGTCATTTTTCGTAATTAGTCTCGAGAGGCAGAAAAATAGATAAACTACCACTCAAAATACACCCTTTCAAACATTTTAACGAGTGTGAAAGGAAGTAAGATCACTCGACAATCTTTTCATGTTTAAGGATTCTAAAAAGAGCTTAAAGGAAACTCCAAAGAATTCCTTTTTTGTATATATTTTACGAGTCTAAAAAAGAGATAAAAGTATACTCAGTAACTTGTTCTCATGTTTTAATGAGAATAAGAAATAACAAATACTAAGATCATTCCGGAAAGAATTATTGTGTTACTATGGGAATGACCCTCAAAAGAATATCACTCCTAACAGTGTGTCTCTCCAAAGGTGATTTACCCCCATCTTGCATGATAGAAACCAGTGGTCACGATCCAGCATGATGTCGAGAGGTTGGATACCTAATCCCCAAGCGTCGTTTCCTCCTCCGACTCTTTTCTTTTTTCATTTAGGTGTCTGATTACTAATAGGAATAGTTTCACTAGGAGGAGGAAAAGAAGGTTCGAGTACTTGATCCAGAGTGAGACTTGAGTCTAATGGAGGGGGATCTGATTCATTTTTTAACGAGCTTGACAGAGACAATGAAATATGCTCATAGGAATCTATTTCTCTTTGTTTCCTATTGTAGGTATCAAGTTGTGCCAGGAAGTTTGAAGATCAAGCTCGGATTGGAAGCAGCGATAACAAACTTCAAAATGAGGTGCATCACACCCTTTCTCCCTCTCTCTTTCTGCTTGATTAAACCGAGTTCAAAGGGATGTTTGTAACATCCCCAACCCTCCAAAGACCAGCCAATGCTACCAACACAACCTTCACTTAGATTTTAAAGCTCTGATACCAAAATGTAACATCCCCGGGCTGTTAACCCATGCCAGGAGTAATGCTACTATGGAATAACACTTATATAATATGCATTTTAATGAATTCAAATGCATTAACACAGAGTAAGCACACAATTACTTCTAGCATACATAAT
The DNA here is from genome assembly GCA_009831015.1 of Picea engelmannii. Lineage (NCBI taxonomy): Eukaryota > Viridiplantae > Streptophyta > Pinopsida > Pinales > Pinaceae > Picea > Picea engelmannii. The sequence continues at coordinate 359,308 of ML781852.1, read as the reverse complement.
CAATGGCATTAAAAATAATTCATATGCACAAAAGAGCACATGATAATCATGCAAGCATCATAGACATACATAACATACTATTATGCACAAACTGATACTTATCTTTGAAACTGTTTGATGGTAACACACCAACTGCATGCAGACCTTCCACGAACCTCCCAGCCTTAGATCGCGTTGCTCATCACTCTCAGCAGTAGGTCACCTCCGAGCTGGGACTAAGCTCCATCGGGCGAGGGATTCCTAGGCTAGGCAAGGTCAATAGGGAAGTCACACAATTACAGAGGAAGGTTTCTTTCCCAGGAGCCACTTATTCCCACTTCTCACAAACTCTCATTCCCCACATGCCTGTCCCACCCCAGGAGTATACACCTTCACTGTCACTCGGACAGTGCTTCAGCTGCTAAAATTCCCTTGCCTTGGACTTCAACAATACACCAGACCAGAAGTCTCTAATCTCTGTGGCAACTACAGGACCCTTCCAGGAGTTCTCACTTCCTCTACATGCTTTCTCACCTGGAGAGAGTCAAGCACTGTGCAACTGCAACAACCAACTAGGAACACAGACACGGGCTTCCCAAACTGGTCACAAATAGACGCTACAACATAGAAAGGCTCAACAATTATAGGACATTCGGGTTTCCCAACCAGCAATAAAAGATAGACTAATGGCTCTGGTTTCAGAGATGCGTAAGATGTATAGAGATTCCACCTAGAGACTTCCACGGTTCCAGTGAAGGATCCAACACAAAACACCAAAAATCGAGGTCGATGATGGGCACCCGTGAGTTCAAACGGAGGATGGAGAATGGGAGGTCGAACCCCCAACACAATTCATTTCTTGGGTTAAATTGCACGTGCTTGGGCTGACACATGTCGCCCATGAAGAACACTCCTCCTCCTTGGGAGTCACCTGTCCTTCCATGGACTTAAGATATAACATAATTTTCACATGGTTTTGGAATAATAATAAAATATTATTCTTAAGGACTTAAGCTCCTAAGCTTAGCCTTTCTCCCAACCTTTCATCCCCCTCTCCCTTACCCAGGCTTTGTGGAAGCTTAGTCCCCCATCACTCATTCATCGTGGTCGGTCCACATGCAGAGATGCTTTTATATTAATAATGTGTGTCATTACATGTACACAATCATGCTCTTGGCCTTCAACCCTTAGGATCTCTGGCCTAATAAACACATAAGCCCACCAGCTAATATAAACTTGGCTCACCATTCTATAAACACATAAGCCCACCAGCTAATATAAACTTGGCTCACCATCCTATAAACATACTTACAATTCATAATGCAATTGGGGTACATCCTTGGGGTATTACAATCCCCTCCCCTTATTTTTGCATTGTTCTCAATGACACTTTCACACAGCCTCAACAAGATTTCCAAAATCTTCAAAAAGATGCAGGTATTCTACCTGCATAGTATCTTCATGCTCCCATGTCGCATCCTCAGGACCGTACCAGTTCCACTGGACTTTTACAGGTCCTATGGCTCGATTCCAAAGCTGTTTGTTTTTCTAGTCTAATATGCGCACATGATGCACTTGCAGGACACCTTCTTGTTCCACCTGGATCACATTCCAATCAATCACATGATTAGGATTAGGTGTATATTTCTTAAGAAATGAAACATGAAACACATTATGTACAATCATGGATGCAGGTAATGCAAACATATATGCAACTGGCCCAATCCTTTCTAGGATTTCAAATGGCCCACAAAATATGGCTGCGAACTTGGCACAATTTCCCAGCCTCAGGGAACTTCTGTTGGCTTTTAATTTCAGAAAAACATGATCTCCCACTTAAACTCTCTGTGGGTTATGTTCTTATCAGTATAAATTTTCTGCTTGTCTTGGGCAGCCTTTAAATTCTACTTAATTTTCAGCATCTGTTCTTCCATTTCCTTGAGAAAATCTAGCCTGACTACTGTTCTATTAGCTAGTTTATCCCAACTTACTGGAGTGTTTCACTTTCTTCCGTAAAGTGCTTCAAATGGGATCATCTTCAATGATGCTTGATACCCATTGTTCTAGGCAAATTATACCATGTGTAGGTAGTCTTCCTATTTCGATGGTTTGTCCATCACATACATCCTCAGTATGTCCTCTATCACTCGATTCACCCGCTTTGTTTGCCCATCTGAATCAGGATGATAGGCTCTACTGAAGTTCAAATTCGTTCTAAACCCTTTGAATAACCCTTTGCAGAAATTCAAGGTGAATTTCGGGTCTCTGTCGGACACAATTGCCTTGGGAATTTCGTGAAATCATGCCACTTCCTTCATAAAGATGTCGACAACATCTGCTGCCTTGTGAGTGGTATTTAATAGAATGAAATGGGAATATTTTGTAAGCTTGTCCACCACCACCATGATTGAATCATGCTTCTTTCCTGTTCTGGGCAATCCCGCGATGAAATCCATTGTCACCACTTCCCACTTCCACTCAGGAATGGGTAAAGGTTGCAACAACCCTGTTGGGTGCCTGTGCTAAGCTTTAACCTTTTGTCACTCCATACATATGGAGATGTATTCAACAATCTCTTTCTTCATACCTAGCCAAAATTAATGGCTCTTGACTATTGCCACAGTCTTCTGATACCCAGGGTTCCCAACATATGGCACGTTATGCATTTCATGCAAAATCACAAGTTTCAAATCCTGGACATTAGGTACATAAAAATATTTCTTGTACAAAAGTATTCCATCAGCCTCTAATTTATAATTTTCCACTTTCTGTGGCATTTCACCTTATTGTAGCTTTGCTTCCAACTCCATGTACTGCAAGTTGACACTTGCAGCTTCCAAAACTCTACTCTTTATATCGGTCTGATACATGCTAATGGTTGTAGCATGTAATTCGTGTACTCTCCTGCTGAGTGCATCAGCCACTTTATTCTCCTTCCCTTTGATATGCTTGATATCAAAATTGTATTCACAGAGAAATTCCAACCACCTACTCTGCCCAACGTTCAAGGTTGGATGATCAAAAAAATACTTCAGACCGTTATGGTTTGTTCTCAATTCAAACCTCCTTCCCATGAGGTAATGCCTCCATTTCTTTAGAGCGTGTACTATGGCTGCCAACTCCAAATCATGAGTTGCATAGTTCCTTTCGTGCTCTTTCAACTTTCTGAATTCACAACAGATTACGAATCCATTCTAACTAAGGACTTATCCCAATCCTTATTTGCACACATCAATGCACACCACGAAATCCTCGTTTGGATCTGCAATCCTCAAGATTGGAGCACCGGTTAACAATTGCTTCAATTTCTAAAATATTTTCTCACAATCATCTGTCCACTGAAACTTATTTTCCTTCCTTTTCAAGGAGGTGATAGGGTGAGCTATCATCGAGAACCCTGTGATAAACCTTGTGTAATAACTAGCTAGACCCATAAAGGATTTGACTTATGTCATGTTATTTGGCGCTAACCATTCTCTGATGGCCTCAATCTTCTCAAGATCTACAACTATCCCATCCTTCGAAATAATATGCCCCAAGTAATGGATCTGCTCCTGATAAAATGAGCACTTGCTCAACTTAGCATACAATTGGTGCTCTCGTAGCACCTGCAATACCATCCTCATATGTTTCTCATGCTCTTCCTCCGACTTGGAATACACCAGGATGTCATCCAAAAGGACTATGACAAACTTGTCCAAATAGTCCCTGAATAGACCATTCATCAGGAACATAAAAACAACGGGTGCATTTGACAACCCAAATGGCACCACTGTGAACTCGTAATGAACATACCTTGTTCTGAAGGCAGTCTTGCTAATGTCTTCATCCTTTATTCTTACCTGGTGATATCCCGACTTGAGATATATCTTCGAAAATATCTTTGCATCCTTCAACTGATCGAAGAGGTCGTCAATCTTCAGTAGGGGATATTTATTCTTTACATTCACTTTGTTCAATTGTCTGAAATCGATACACAATCTCAACGTTCTGTCCTTCTTCTTCACAAATAGAATCGGGGCTTCCCAAGGTGACACACTTGGGCATATGTACCCCTTCTTCAGAAGTTCTTCAAGCTGCAATTGCAGTTATTTCAGCTCTAGCGTACTCATTCTATAAGGAGCTTTCAACACTAGAGCTGCTCCAGGCATTAAGTTTATAGATAAATCAATATCTATCTTCAGAGGTAGCCCTGGCACCTCCTGGAATACATCTTCAAACTCCTTTAGTACCGCATGATCTCCAATATTTGAGACTCCATCCCTAGATTCTTCCTCCACATGGGCTGCAAATAATTGACAGCATTTCCCGAAGCACTTCTTCAGCTGCATTGCTGAGATTTCTCTGATAGCAACAACTCTAGGAATTCCTTGGACTGTTTTCCAATTCCCTTCCTCATCCAAAAAAGTGAATGCTTTGTTATGACAGTCCAGGATGGGATGGTGCTGGTCCAACCATTCCATCCCAATTAAACAATCATAAGATGCTAAAGGAAAAATGTTCAATTCAACCTTTGTGCTCAGTCCATTCATGTCCACTGGACAGGACTTAACCAACTTAGTGAATTTTGTCTTGGTTCCTGTAGCCAGCTGCACTAACCAAGATTTTTCATGTTTTCTTATCGACAATTGAAAACTTTTCACCACTCTAGGATCTATATAACCATGGCTAACCCATGAATCAATTAAAATAGTAGAGGCATGGTTGTTGATCATACCTTCCACTTCAATCATGTACGACTGATATTCATCTTGCTTGTTGTCCAGGGCTATGTAGATCCTTGGCATTCTACTGCCCATGTCCTCCACTGTTTCAGCCTGCTGAACATTGTGGACAACTCTCACTTTATCACTTCTGTGGGGGCAATCTCTATACCTATGGTTTCATTTACAACCCTAACACTCCATAGGTGTCTGTCTTGGCATTTGTCCACCCATTTTATCCTTTATGGGATCTCTAAAAGATGGCTTCCCTTGAGGGTTGTTTCTGAAAAAGGAAGGATTGCTTCCTTTCTATCTCTGCTATTTCTTGAACTTCTTCTTGTCTTCCCAAGCCTTATGGAAAGTAGGGTTTTCTCTCTATTTTTCATATAATAATTTCTCTCTTCTTATCATTTCTTCCAAAGTATTAGGGTCATCATACTGAATCTTGTCCCCAATGGAAGGTGGAAATCCACTTCGATACCTCTGAATCTTGACAGTTTCCTTCTTGATGAATGGAACATACTTCAGCAGTTCCATAAATATTTGTTCATACTCATCAATGGCCATGATTCCCATCTTGAGTTTGAAGAACTCCTTCATCTTTCTGTCATAGTATCTTTTAGTCAAGTATTTCTTCTCGAAATACCTCTTGAATTATTTCCAAGTGATATCTTTCTCTCTAATGTGTTGTACCTGCACAAGCTGATCCCACCACATAGATGTTTTTCCTTTCAATTGATACATCACAATTCTTCCTTCTGCATGAGAGGAATAATTCTGTAGTTGGAAATATTTCCTCATGCCAAGCAACCATGTTTCGACATCTTCCTCCTTATGTTCTCCATCAAACCTTGGAGGCTTAATCTTGTTCATTTCTCCTTTCAGTTCATCCATTCCCGATCTCCTGTCCTTTCTGGTAGGAGATGGGCTTGAAATACTATGTGCTTCCTTACTGGAATGCTTTGGGGAGCAACGTCGATGTCTGCTAACACTTCTCAATCTTATTTTCCTCTCAGGGGTCCTGCAACTCCCTATTTTGCTTGAGTCACTGTCTTTTTCCAATTTCTTTTCAATTCTCTCCAAACTATTTAACAAATTTACGTTGAATTCACCTTGTTTTTCCTAAGTTTTCTTGAGCTTTCTGCTATTTTATCGACGAGTTTGGGCATCTTTCTGCAATTTTTCAATGATTTGCATCATATGCCCTTCCTTACCCATATTTTTTTCGTTCCAATTGGAGTTCGATCCTTCGACTCCCAAGTGGACGTCCATTCCTTCTATTTCGTTCTCTGAACTGGAGGCAATCCATGCCTCTTCCATTTCTTTGCACTCCGTGGCAATTCTAACTGGTTCTGGAACTCGTCAAACTTCCGTAATCACAATGTGCAGACAACCAGAATTTGTCAGGCCATCTCTCCTTAACAAAATCCACACATTCAAAACCAATCCGATTAATAAAAACGTTTTGATTTCACAAACTTTCCGAGCTTTTCTCAGCTCTGTAAATTTCGGGTGATATCCCCCTCTTTCTTAGTCCCCAACCCATGCAATCATGGGCCGTGATCAAACACTAAACTACTAGGTGATACTTGGACTTTCAACCTTCAGATATTTCAAAGCACACACAACTATCTCTCGGAGTTCTGATTACCGAATTCACGAAATCAGGTGGATCAATGTTCCACATTTACCCATCATCCAACGGTTGAAATCCATTGTGGTATTTCTGTCCTCAAAGTTTTCAAGACTTTGGGACTTCGGATCTCGGAACTTTGGGACTTCGGACCTCGAAACTTTGGGACTTAGGACCTCGAAAGTTCCCACACTTGCTTCTTCCCAATATTTCGACATCCAAAATTCCAATCTACTTTACCCTTCGGGCCCACGTAGTACAATTGTCACCAACTAAGGTGGTGGCATGTGGCTGATCTAGGAAGGTCCATGTCACCTTCGATGACGTCATCGTTTCCCACCCTGGTTCTCTTTTCATTTTGGAGTTTCGGGCATCGGGAGTTTGTGCATCAACACACCTCGCTTCTCCCGATTGCCGAAATTCCTAAATTACGATCTACTCACCTGCTTGATCCAACGGTCAAGATCCTTTCCTATGATCTATGGTGTAGATATTTCTTGGGATTTCGAAGTTTCGGGCATCGGGAGTTCGTGCATCTTCTTATCTTGTTTCTCTCGATTGCCGAAATTCCGAAAGGTTTCCAGGATAACCTTTCTGCACCTTCTCCAGATTTGATGATCAAAAAAGGTTTTCCTTCCTTTCAAACAAATCCTACGACCCACATTACTCTACAGCCCTAATACCACTTCAGTCATGGTTTTACGATACCGCTACTTCTCTTGGGCTTCATAACACAACCAAGGTAACTTCTTGGTACTCAAGGACATTCTAAGGTCTGGTATTGGTTCTTCCAAATACAATTTCTACTTGAACCCTGGGGTCCAAAGACCACTTATCTAGCCCATCCAGGTTTAGCATTGAAACTATGGGCTCTGATACCAAAATGTAACATCCTCGACCCTCCAAAGACTGGGCAATGCTACCAACACAACCTTCACTTAGCTTTTAAATCTTTGATACCAAAATATAACATCCCCGGGCTGTCAAACCATGCCAGGAATAATGCTACTGTGGAATAACACTTATATAGTATGTATTTTAATGAATTCAAATGCATTAACATAGAGTAAGCACATAATTACTTCTAGCATACATAATCAATGGCATTAACAATAATTCATATGCGCAATAGAACACATGATAATCATGCAAGCATCACAGACATACATAACATACTATTACGCACAAACTGATACTTATCTTTGAAACTGTATGATGGTAACACACCAACTGCGTGCAGACCTTCCACGAACCTCCCAGCCTTAGACCGCATTGCTCATCACTCTTAGCAGTAGGTCACCCCTGAGCTGGGACTAAGCTCTACCGAGCAAAGGATTCCTAGGCTAGGCAAGGTCAATAGGGCAGTCACACAGTTACAGAGGAAGGTTTCTTTCCTAGGAGCCACTTATGCCCACTACTCACAGACTCTCATTCCCCACATGTATGTCCCACCCCAGGAGTATACACCTTCACTGTCACCCAAAAAATCCTTCGGCTGCTAAACTTCCCTTGCCTTGGGCTTCAACAACAGACCGGACTACAAGTCTCCTAGCTTTGTGGCAGCTACAGAACCCCTTCTAGGAGTTCTCCCTTTCTCTGCACGCTCTCTCACCTGGAGAGAGTCACCCACAAGCTTGGAAACCTATTTCCCTCAACTCGGTTTCCAACACAGTGGGGAAACCACGAGGCTCAGCACAAACTTACACTGGCCAACAAGCCACACGTAGTCAAGCACTACGCAACTGTAACAACCAACTGGGAACAAAGACACGGGCTTCCCAAACTGGTGACGGACAGACGCTGCAACATAGAAAGGCTCAACAATTATGGGAGATTGGAGTTTCCCAAACAACAATAAAGGATAGACGCACGACTTTAGTTTCAGAGATGAGTAAGGTTTACAGAGATTCCGCCCAGAGACTTCCATGGTTCTGGTGGAGGATCCAACACAAAACACCAAAAACCGAGGTCGATGATGGGAACTCGCGAGTTCAGATGAAGGATGGAGAATGGGAGGTCAAACCCCCAACATGATTCATTTCCGGGGTTAAATTGCATGTGGTTGGGCCGACACATGTTGTCCATGAAGCACGCTCCTCCTCCTTGGGAGTTACCTGTCCTTCCAAGGACTTAGGATATAACATAATTTTCACATGGTTTTGGAATAATAATAAAATATTATTCTTAAGGACTTAAGATCCTAATCTTAGCCTTTCTCCCAACCTTTCATCCCCCTCTCCCTTACCCAGGCTTTGTGGAAGCTTAGTCCCCCATCACTCATTCATCGTGGTCGGTCCACATGCAGAGATGTTTTTATATTAATAATGTGCATCATTACATGTATAAAATCAGGCTCTTGGCCTTCAACCCTTAGGCTCTCTGGCTTAATAAAAACATAAACCCACCATATTATATAAACTTGGCTCACCAGCCTATAAACATACTTACAATTCATAATGCAATTGGGGCACATCCTTGGGGTATTACAATGTTAGTGTCCACTTGTTCTTTTTTTTCTTGGTAATAGGGGTCTGTAGTCCAAGGGCGGTTCCATCTGTCCGCAGATGAAACATTCTATAGCAAAAATTGGTGACTCCGCTAGGGACATGTATACGAAAGTGTATGCGGCAGTGCATGTGACACTTACCGAGGTGCATATGTCACTTTGAAATACTTGCGACACTTGCGACACTTAGGGTGCATAACTCGAGTGTGGCATTTTGATGTGTAACAACCACCCTTAGGAGCATCCTGTAAATGGATATTTATTTTCTTTCTCGAATAATAACCTTGAGTGGGTTTTCACCTGGGTGTTGTTCGTCACTTTGGAGACTGCACAAAGAAAAAACATTTTTGTGTTTTTTCCACAATGAATTAAAAGACTTACAAAATGATACTTTGTAATTCAACATAAGACAACTCATCATATATGGTATTGATAATTGTGAGGGTGTTACCCTCCTCCATGACCCTAATCTCTCATCGACGCCACCCTGTGTCAATTACAAGGATCAAAGCATGAAATTTAAAAAAATATGCATAAAATAAATTCCATTCATGATACATAAAAATTGATCATCAACATATTATCTCACCGTGAATATCTCAGGCATTGATGGAAAGTCACTAGAAGGTGGAGAACTTGGTTATATGACCTAATCTGAGGTGATATCTAATGTAGCATCCTTGGTGGATGACATATATGGAAATGGTAGTGGGGGTGGGTGGAATATAGGTGCATCTACTATGGATGGATGCGATGGAAGAGGTGGTGCAGATGGGTGGCCTATGGATGCATCTATCGAGGATGCACTGAATAAGAAATATATTGGGGGTGGGCGATGATGAATCCCAATAGGTTGTGCAAGCGATGGAATAATTCCTGCTCTAGAAATGGGTAACCCAAAATCCATGGTCGACTACCCAAAAAGTGAACTAGTACTATAACTAACGAAAATAAGAGCAGCCTACATACATATTATTAATATTGTTATTAGTACCAACTACTAAAATCCAACAACATAAATACAAAAAATTTGAGATTTAAATGAGATTTAACTCAACAAATGATACCTGTGAGGCAGGTGACTTGTCCATCCCAGGTGAACATTGCCCGACACCGCTTGGTCCCACAACTTGTAAAAACACAAGAACATTATAAATTTGTGGATGATATAAAATAAAGAACTCACTATGGTGAATTTATCAAATGTGAAACATACATGTGTATGTGGAACAATGAAAGAGCAGGATGCCTCTACCATTGCATCGGTGATGGAGATACAAATTGATGCATCTATCAGCGTAGAAAGTTCATTATTCAGGTGTAGCAACTACAAAACAAAATACAATAAAATATCAAAATAAATACATATAATACTATATAAATATATAATGATGAAGAACATACAGATGGTTAAGATACTAATCTCCTCCATGAAGATCTGTTGTACACTCGCCTCCATAGTCCCATAGCAATTATGTTGATGAATCGATCATCTTTGAGGTTTACATGGATGACTGTTATGTCCATGTGCCCTCTCCTCACCACACTCTTCTCTAGGGGTTGAAGGTATGACCCCTCTATCAATGTCACCGACATGCACCTCCTGCTGCAACAAATATACCATGTTGCACTAGGTTCTGAGTCAAAGATTATATATCTACCTATACTTGTTGCAAGCTCTATGTAATAGGAGGACATTGGGCATGGGGGGTTAGGCCTTCACCTGGGGGGACGAGAACCTAACATGGAATCACACCTATCATGCTCTCGGTCATGTGCGGACCCTCGACCCACCCCCTAGAAGTCACCAATGTTGAAGTAATTGACATGGTGACCCAAAACAAATTATTCCCATAATTTTCTCAAAACATATAAATGCACCTCCTTGTTATTGCAGAGAGGCACATCAAATACCGTAAACCACCTATCCATCCAGTTTTGAATAATTTGTGGGTGGATGCACTAATCAATATAGTTGAATTTCTTGGTGATGGGTGATTGTTGTGAATATCGAGGATCAATAAAAAGGGACATCATATTTTGTTTTTTAATACCCAAGTCTCTAACATGGTTTCTATCCATTCCAATCCTGAAAAGCTCAAACATTCTAGCCCTGTATTTTGAAATAGAAGTTAATTTCCCTAGAGAAATTGCAATGGACCTTACAATGATGGCCAATGAAGTGGCCAAGGACTCTCAACTAGGTTCTTTGGTTTCCCTTAAATCATTGAAAATTGATCTCAAAGTAGCCAACCCTCATCAATCTATATGTTTATTTTTCTTGGTTGTGGTTGGTTTGGGTTTTACTCACCTTGGTTTGATTGTGGGAGGTTTTCATTGTCTTTGGGTTCCATTTTAATATTATTTGTTTCAATTTAATAAGAATAATTAATAAGTGCACTTATGGAAAAGGTATTACAAACAACAATTTCTTTTTATCCCAAAAACATCATTAACATAATTTTGTGTAAAACACCCTGGATGGGGTGCCACGTAGATCATATTGTGCCACATAGTCAACATGTAGCCCAAGATATTAGTGAGGCCTTCCACCACCCTAACCTTCATTACTTGGATGGAGGAAAAAATTAATCGCGCTCTTGGGCAGGTTTGACAGCTCCCTCACACAGGTTTAATGGATCTATTAGTGCACCACAGAGGAGGGGTGACGATGGGTATGAGAGGCATGTGTGAGGCCACTTTATCTTCCTCGATAATCCTCCATTTCTTCCAGGTTGGTTATGGATCATTTCATTCATCTCTGTTTTTTCATTTGTTCTCTTCTCTGCTCAGTTGTCGAGCTTTGTGCGCTCTTCTTCTCGGTTCCATCTGGCCTTCCTTATCTGCCACGCCTCGTGAGCATGGGAATTCAAAGAGGGGTCCCTCTTCATATTTCTGTGCAACAAGGAAGAGTTTACTTCGCGAGCTATCATAGGCTTCCCCAACAACTCTGATTCAAAGGAATAAGGAGCCGAAGTTGCCTCCCATGGCCTATGTGGAGGAAGAAATTTCGGAGGAACCAATTACGGCTCCGCTAGACTCCCTCCTCTACACAGTTCTGGATCACCATGACCGACTTAGCACTAGTCTTCCTGCAATTGCTACAACAACAATCTTGGATGGGGCAAATTATATAGTCCAAGAAGAAATTTCTTGGGCAACCCGTTTGATTGAGCCTCCATTGCATACCTCATCCATGGTCCGAGAATTGAACTCATCTTGCTTCCTGGTTCCATAACACCTAGAGCTCATCTTTTATATGAGGAGGGACATGATGGAGAAGCTCCACAGATGCACTCTCCACAGTAGTAGGCTTGACATGTTGTTCAACGCCTTCTCATGCATGAAAATTCAACATAGATTCCCAACCTGTGTGCAACCTTATGTCTTCACTCCTCATAGTGGAATTCATGATGGAAAGTTCTAATGGTTCCTTTAATGTTTAAGGTTCATAGGCTCTCTGCACTTCCTCTACAAAACAAAAGGATTTTTTTTTTGTACTACGGTTCAACTTTCCTGTTTTATGCTCTGTCCAGATTTTATGTTCATTCTTTTTGTTGCATGTCTAGATAGCTCTGTCACAACACTTTACTACCACCTCGTCCAGTTTCCAATTGTTTGGCAGAGAAAGTGGTGACTTTTCCTTTTGGCTACCAGAACAAAAGGGTCCCACCTATTTTCGTTTCCACTAGTTTTGTAGAATAGGTGGAAGGCTTGGGATCTTGAACTGATATGTACAGTGACAACTATTTTTTGAGGAATTAACACTTATTTATTTGTGTAAAACAAAGAAAAATTGTGTGTTATCTTTACAATGAACTCGAAAAAACCTATAAAACATTAGTGAATTGTTGAGAGATAACCAAGGAAGAGACAAAGAGAGGAGACAAATAAAACAAGAGAGGAGACAAACATAACAAAGGAGGAGACAAAGAAATCAAGAGAAGAGACAAAGACAACAAAAGAAATGATAAAAAAATCAAGCATACTTGGGTGGAGAAGGACACGGTGGAAAGATCCCAAGCTTTTCTCCTCCTCCTCTTTGCTTGCTCAAACAGAGAAAAATGTGAGGCGCAGTGTGCAAATGGGCAAAAATTGCACCCACGGTCCCATAAAAAATGGGCACATGCATTCTTGCTGACCCCCTTGCCACTTTTTTGTCCACCAACTTTGTGCACACACCCATATATCTAATACTTAAGGTGGACATTGAAATATTTTTTAAAAATGCCATGCGTCAACTTCATGTTGATCAGAATAGTTACACATCTCCCTCATACTAGGTTGTAGAAAGTGCCTTTCATACAATAAAAAATTAATAATAAATAAATAATATTTCAATAGTTGTTCTAAGTAAATAAATGTATGAGGTACATGTGTAATTGTAACACCCCGTTTCCCCTAGTTTGTAAAAATAACTATACTGGCCAAGAACTGTGACAAACTCAAAAATATGAATGTGTGATGTAAATGGACCTTGTGAAAAAGGTCGATGAATATGAATAATGTTATGAATATATATCGCAGGACTGCTGAGAGGGGAGATGCTGAAAAAGAGACCACGATGGCTGAAGAATTGTGGTGGAAGGCACCTGGAAAGGTGGCGTTAAATTCCACCGAAACCAATACCGTATTTGGACTTCACTGGCCCAGAGAACCAAGAGCGGCTCGCTGGCCCGAAATAAATTACTCGCAGGTTGGTAGGTAGATGGATCCTTAGGAATTAATGAGGGATGGGGAAAGTGAACCGCCCATCCGTAGGAGCCTCAGACCTGACCACCGCGAGGTAAATTGCACCACACGCAACCTCGCAAGAGGAAAAGGCGTGAGGTAGAAGCAAGAAGGGGGCAGACGCGAGGGAAGGAGGAAGAGAACTCTAGAAAACATACAGTGAGTGATAGCAGAGAAGGGGGAGAGTAACCCTCGTTCTCGGTCACTAGCAAACCAAGACGCAGTCTCGCAGCATCGTGGTCTCAGCTCAGGGGTGGCTAGTGGTAAATCTGTTGGGAGTCGCTGAGCCTATGGTTGGGTGGAAATGAGCACCCCTCTCAGCAATTGCATCAACTCTGGTGTTATTTCTGAAAAGTGTTATTTGAAGTTAATGCCATAATCGCATGTTCAGTTTTATGTGCTTGTAAATAGTTCTGAATAGAAGTGTTTACCTAGCGTTGATTTGATAGAATGGATGCCTTTGTATGCTTACATGCCATAGTTGTTTTCTGTGCAAATGATTAAGTCTGGGACATGAGTTCGCTCCACCGAGAATCATCTTATTTTCTTAGTTTCTCGTAATATTCTGGGAAGGCCCCTTGAGAGTACTCTTTCCCGAGAATTACCCCATAAACCTTGTAACCATACTAAACCTTACCAGAGACTCGATTAAGATCGGGGATAATTTCTCGAGAACCGTCTGAGGGTTCATGCAATCCAGGTCTGGAAACCTTATGCAAGAAAGAGTAGCTTTCTAATGTCTCGGGGTCATGGGAGCTCGAAGCTATGAGAGTTGGAACTTCGTGATTCAAGCTCAGAAGAGATAGAAAGATCTGACCATTTCGCGTATCAGGGATTTGGGAGTTTGGAGTTGGAAGACCAGGCTCTTGGAGTCACGAAGTCCTGAGTCACGAGATTGCGATGGGATCCTGGATCGTAGATCCCAGGGACCTATCAGATCTCTATAAGCCGTCGATATTAACCTTTACTTAGGCGGGAGAGTGAACTCGACTACGTCCCAAAGGTCCCGAAGACATCGGGATCATCCATGTTGGAGGACAGGAGGAGGAGATCTGACCATTTTGCGTATCGGGGATTCGGGAGTTTGGAGTGGGAAGACCGGTCTCTTGGAGTCATGAAGTCCTGAGTCACGAGATCACGATGGGATCTTGGACTGTAGATCCCAGGGACCCATCGCAACTCTAAAAGCTGTCGATATTAACCTTTACTTAGGCGGGAGAGTGAACTCGACTATGCCCCAAAAGTCCCGAAGACATCGGGACCGTCCATGTTGGAGGACAGGTGGCAGAGATCTGACCATTTCGCAAATCGGGGATTCGTGAGTTCGGAGTTGGAAGACCAGGCTCTTGGAGTCACGATGTCCCGAGTCGCGAGATCGCGATGTGATCTGGGCCGTTGACCAAAGAAGAAGGGTAGTTGTGGGATTTGACGTCTCGATACATCATGTATCGAGGTTCGTGAGTTTGGAGGTGGAAGACCAAACCCTTGGAGTCGCGAAGTCCCAAATAGCGAGAAGCAGGAGCAACCATTGAGTTAGGACCTCCTCGCCATATCGCATATCGGGGTCTCGGGGGTTGAGGGGAATCAATTTTGACTGTAGAAGTCCCGAGCTTGCGAGTTGCGAGAGCTTGTGCAACACGTGGCACGTTCGTTTGGTGGGACCCACATGGTTGACAGGTGGTGTGACAATAAGATTCCCAGAGAGAGGGAGAAGTGGTGACAGGTGGTGGACACGTGTCGTTTGAAACGGGAGTCAACATCCTGTTGACTTCTCGTACTTCAAGTTCTCGTAATAAAGGGGCACAAAGGCCCAACAACTCAAGTCACGAAGTTGCGAGTCCCGAGAAGCCCGGAAGGGGTCAAACCTTCTTTGACTTTTGCATCTCAGGGATTTGTAAAAGAAGGGCCCAGAGGTCCAACCTTTCCACTCACGAACTTGCGAGTTGCGAGCAGGGCTAGTAGTTAGCCCTAGCCGGTGGTCACGAGTGGAGAGCGCTAATAAGGAGGGGCCATACCATATCGGAATCTTGGGTATCGACGATTGGTGAAGAAAATTCGAGGGTCTTCGACTCCTGACTCGCGAGGTCGCAATTTGTGAAGGGCGCTCGTATTTAGGCACGTATGTGGTCCTAATCCATGATCACAGGGAGGTGAACAGGGAAGAACTAGCCTGCACTAGGCCCCCGTAGAACTTCGGGGATTCTGTCCCTTGAGGAAAAGAGAAAATTTTATTATCTGTAGTGGGTGTGTGACAGTAATGAAATAAGTTAATCAATGAAACAACTTATTTGATGACTTTTACCAATATTCCTATCTAAGTTTTTGAAAATTTTGAAGTTTCCAATAAACACTTGGGTTCCAATTAACAATGGCCATAGTCCAAAATACCAAATCTAAAACTTATAACTAATAAAACTTAGCATCTAAAATAAGTTCAAAATTAATTATAAAAAATTAATCTAGTTATTAGAGGTATAATGTTTTTTTTTAATACAAAAAGGATTCAACACCCTTGAATATCCCACTACATCTAGATTATGCAATATTAACATACGATATCTCTGCAATTTTATTAATTCAAAATTATTCTTCCTGAATTTTTAAAGCCAAAAATACTTGTTTCCTTTCACGATATTTAGAATGGCTCTAAAATAAAAATAAAAATTATAATGGTCACAAAATAAAAATAAAAATTATAATGGGCACATTCTTAGTCTTAAAACACTATAAATATATGTGAAAATAAGATAATGCTAGGATAAAAGATACATAAATTTAAAATTTTAATAATAAAATATAACTACCAAACGTTTTTGAAATATGAGTTTTTTTTATGATGATGAAATATTATATTATCTTTTAAATCAACTTGGTACATAGACTTTATGAAAAGAGAGTGAACAAATAAAATTAGGAAATCGAAGTCTTGATTTTTTTTTTAAGAGATTTGTTTATGTGTGGGTTTAGATTCACAATAAAGTCTTCAAGTTTAGTTTGAGTATTTCATAAATTAAATTGTGATTGCAAATACCAATATAAGCATATATAATTCTCTTGTATAAAAGGCATTTTATAAGGAAAGGAGCTTCATATTCAATTTCCTTTAGGTTGCATACATTTCAAAAAAAATTATATCAAGGAGTTTTCTGAAGCTTTTGAAGGATTTATCTATTGGTTGCATGTGAGTTAGTTCCAATTTTAGTTATAGTCTCTTTTTTCTTGAGTCTTGCAACCTTATTAGGATAGAAATGATTATTAAGTTTGGAATTGATGGAATTTTATAATAATATATCTTTCTTTTGTTTTGGATGAAAATAATTACTTTGTTTTCAATTTCTAATTTTAGGTTTCCTATATTAGAGATGTGTTAGGCAAGCAACAAATTTTTCGTACTATTTTTTTCCTTGTCATTTGAAAAAGGAAAAATGGATTGGGCCCCTCCTTTTCTTTTTAGACTTTTGAGCTTTCATGGACTTATCTTCGAGTTAATCACATAGAATAATTTTCATGTAAAGAGTCTTTGACACTCTTATTAGGTTTTAGGTTTCATTGTGCCTTAAAAGTTGCTTTGTATATCTTGTCCTAACATTTTGAGCAAGTTTCTACCTTATCACAACTTCAAAAGTTGTGATTTTTTCCTCTCTCAAGTAAAGGAACCACACATTGGCTTGGTGAAATCAATGAAGAAGACCTAAGTGATAATCGATCAATGAGAAGGATCGATGATGCTAATGGTATTGCAAAGGAATGACTATTGAAGTAACTATTCATGGAGGAAGTCACAGATAAAATGTGCAAAACAAACACACGATGAGGCTACACTCACTTCTCTATTATTAAATGAATACATATTACATCCTTATATAGGAAAAGACTCTACCGAGTCGGTTACATGCAAACCAAAGACAACTAGACTCTTAACTAAGAATTGACTGTTAACATGCCTACAACTGACTCTCACAACTGAAGCTTATAACTGGTGCTTACAACTGGTGCTTACTCCATTATTTCCAAGTCTCCCCCTTAATGGAGAATGGATTGACTTCTACACCTAACATCTCCCTAAACAACTCAAACTTAATCTTTCCAAGAGGCTTAGTGAAAATATTAACAACATTTTCACTAGTATTACAATACACAAGAGTTATTTCATTTGACTGCAACGTTTCTCGAACAAAATGATATTGAGCTTCAACATGCTTTGTCCTTGCATGAAAAATCAGATTCTTCGCAATATTGATTGAACTTTGATTATCACATCTGATCATCGTAGGTTCCTTTCATTCTTATCCAACATCTTGAAGAAGTCTTCTTAACCAAACAACTTCAAAAGTTGCTGCACACAAGGCTTTATATTTTGCTTCAGTAGAAGACAAAGATATAGTAGGCTTCTTTTTACTGCTCCACGAAACAACCCTGGATCCAATGGTGAACACATATCCAGTGGTTGATCTTCGATCATCCAGATTGTCAGCCCAATTAGAATCTAAATAACCTGTCAACTCAACATCAGATGCATCAGTATCTTTAATACCATAATCAAGTGTACCTTTTAGATACCTGAGTACTGCCTTTGCTGCATTCCAATGGATTTCATGAGGTTTCTCCATGAACTGACTTAACACACTCACATAATATGAAATATCAGGTTTGGTTGTGGTGAGATAATTCAGACTACCCACCATCTGTCTATACACAGTGCCATTCACCTCCTTTGAACCATCATCACAAGAAAGTTTCACATTCTATTGCATGGGAACAGTATAAGACTTACACTGATCCATTTTAAATCTCTTAAGTATTTCTCTGATATACTTACTTTGACAAACAAAAGTTTGGCCTGCATTTCTCCAAACTTCAAGACCTAGGCAGTAATGTAACTCACCAAGATCTTTCATTTCAAATACC
>ML781852.1:286307-320868 GCA_009831015.1 Picea engelmannii | reverse complement strand
ATGTGATGTCATTCCTATGGATGTTTGTCATCTATTGCTGGGTAGACCATGGAAATATGACAGGAATGTGATTCATGATGGGAGAATGAACACATACACCCTAGAGAAGAATGGGAGGAATCACATGTTGCTTCCAATCAAGGATAAGGAGGTGAAATCAGAAGTAAGAAACACTGTACTTTTCACGAGTGGGAAGGAACTTCTTACAGAGGTTAAGAAGAAGGAAGAACCACAATTCATTGTGGTCAGGAAACCAAAGATTGTTTTGACCAGCACAAGGGTGGATGATTTACCAGAAGAGGTTCAGGAACTATTGTAAGAGTTTGCTGACATAGTAGTGGACGGACTACCTCGTTCGTTGCCACCGATCAGAAGTGTGAGTCATCACATTGATCTCATACCAGGAGCCAGTTTTCCAAAAAAAGCCGCGTACAGATTGACGGCGCAAGAGAATGAAGAGGTTAAAAGGCAAGTCCAAGAGTTGTTGGACAAAGGGTTGGTTAGAGAAAGCTTGAGTCCGTGTGCTGTTCCAACGGTACTCAGTCCGAAGAAAGACGAAGGCTGGAGGATGTGTACTGACTCGAGGGAAATTAACAAGATAACCATCAGGTATAGATTTCCATTGCTGAGGATGGATGATCAGATGGATTGCTTGAGTGGAGAAAAGTATTTTTCAAAGATTGATTTGAAAAGCGGTTATCATCAAATCCGCATGAGAGAAGGTGATGAATGGAAGACAACATTCAAAACAAACAAAGGGTTGTATGAATGGCTTGTTATGCCATTTGGCTTAACAAACGCGTCGAGTACCTTCATGAGGTTGATGAACGAAGTCCTAAGGGAGTTCATTGGAAAAATTTTCATTGTGTTTTTGGATGACATACTAGTTTACAGTAAAACAATGGCAGAGCATCTGAAGCATTTGGCTACAATGATGAAGAGGTTGAAACAGGAGAAGCTGTTGATAAACATGAAGAAATCCTCATTCATGAAGATAGAGCTCATCTACTTGGGATTTTTTATTTCTGCATATGAGTTGAGGATGGATCCAGATAAGGTGGAGGTAATAAAAAATTAGCCATCACCGAAGAATACCTTTGAGGTGAGAATTTTTCACGGATTGGCTAGTTTCTACCGAAAATTCATCAGAAATTTCAGTGGAATTAGTGCACCGATGATGGACACAGTAAAGAAAAGACACAAGTCTTTTCACTGGACAATAGAGGTTGAGAAGAGTTTTAATCTGTTGAAGAGGAAGATTACGGAACAACCAGTTTTGGTGTTGCCGAATTTCCAAAAGACATTTCAGGTGAAATGCGATGCAAGTGGGTTTGTAATAGGGGCAGTATTGAGTCAGGAAGACAGGCCAATAGCATACTTCAGCGAGAAGATGAATGAAGCGAAAGTGAAATACTCCACTTATGATAAGGAGTTTTATGCTATTATACATGCATTGAAGAAATGGAGGCATTACTTGATCCCGGAAGAGTTTGTTTTATATAGTGACAATCATGCACTGCAGTTCGTGACTCAACAAGAAAAGTTGAATTAGAGACATGTTAAATGGGTTGAGTATATGTAGAATTTCACTTTTGTGATTAAACATATTTCTTGTACTACTAACAAAGTTGTTGATGCTTTGAGCAGGAAGTGTTTGTTGTTGCAGGAGTTCAAAGTCAAAACGTTGGGTTTTGATGATCTCAGGAACATGTACGCAGAAGATCAGGATTTTAAGGAAGCGTATGAAGCAGCTGAGAATCCAATTCTCGGAGACAGAAGCCAATGGGTAGAATACATGATCCAGGAAGGATTACTGTTTAAAGGTAATCATATGTGTATTCCGAATGCTCCATGAGGGAGAATTTGTTGAAGGAGAAACACAGTGGAGGATTGGCAGGGCACTTTGGTCACGACAAGACGTTCGCAAAGTTGAATGAGTCATATTTTTGGTCGGGAATGCGAGTAGACGTCAAGAGATTCGTAGACAGATGCATAATTTACCAGCATTCGAAGGGAAGGAAACAGAATGCAGGGTTTTATCAACCATTTCCCATACCTGAGAGGCCATGGGATGCAATCAACATGGATTTCATATTGGGGTTGCCAAGAACACAAAGAAGTTTTGACTCAATCTTTGTGGTAGTGGATAGATTTTCCAAGATGGCACACTTCATTCCATGTCAGAAGACCAGTGACACAACTCACATTGCGATTTTTTTTTTCAAAGAAGTCATTCGACTTCACGACTTGCCAAGGAGTATAGTTTCGGATCGAGACACCAAGTTCATAGGGAACTTTTGGAGGACTTTATGGAAGAAGCTAGGAACTAACTTGTCATTTAGTTCGGCTTATCATCCTCAGATGGATGGACAGACAAAAGTGGTGAACAGAAGTCTGTGAGACTTGCTGAGAAGCCTGGTGACAGAACACCACAGCCAGTGGGACAACTTATTACCACAGGAAGAATTCGCATACAACGACTCAGTTAATAGAAGCACAGGGCAGAGTCTGTTTCAGATTGTCAATGGCATGCAACCAAGAGGAATTTATGAGCTGAGGGATTCAGAACAAAATGAAACTAGGAGCGCTAGTGCAGAAGAATTCGCAGAGGCGATGAAAGAACTTCACAGCCAGGTGAAGGAGGGATTGCAGAATTCAAGCCAAGAATATAAGCGTAGAGCAGATCAACAAAGAAGACAACTTCAGTTTGAGGTTGGTGATTTGGTTCTAGCACATTTAAGGAAGGAAAGGTTCCCGAGAGGAACATATAATAAACTGAAGATGAAGAAAATTGGACCATGTAAGGTCTTGAAGAAATTCGGGGAGAATTCTTACGAGATTGAATTACCTGATGGGGTCGGAATTTCTCTGATATTCAATATCTCAGATTTGTACCCATATAAAGATGAGGAAGCAGGGACAGGAAATGAGCAGCCAGTGATCCAGTGGACAAAGCAGATGCCAGTTGCAGATAAGTCGCAGATGGAGCGCATACTGGACAAAAGAGTGAGCAAGAAGACCAGGTGGAAGCAATACTTTGAATATTTGGTCAAGTAGAAAGGCCATCCAATTGAAGATGCCAGCTGGGAGAATGAAGCGGAGATCAAGAGGCATGGACGGACCATGCACGAGCTCATGGACAGGAGCCCATGAAAATTTTCAAGCCAAGGAGTATGATGTAGGAGCATCTCAAGCGAGCCAGCGCGGAGGCGAAAGATAGCTGGAAAAGCGGCCAACACAAACATTTTGAAATATCTTGAACCATTAATGAAACATCAAGTGGAGGCACACTTGTAAAATGTAATCAAACCTTGAGTGATTCGCTCTTGTCCTTAGTAGATAGAAGGCATTTATGGTAGTTAATGCAGGTAGATAGAATTGAATGTTAGATTAGACATTTTTAGAGCGCAAGAGGGAAACGAGATATAGACACCCTCCTTGTGTATTGTAACATTATGATGAGAGCATAAAGATTATTGAGGAGAGCATAGAAGAAAAGCAGAGAGTTGTTTAGCAGACTCCATGTACAAAAGTTCTGAATTAATACAAGAAAGATGTGATTCAGACTCATGGTGTTCATATATTCTCTGTGTATGCATCTTTGAATGTTATGCTCATGAATGTTTTGCTCTTTCTGCCATGCAATTGCTTTTATGCTATGTATGGATGATTTCTTGTTGAATGTTTGAAATCTGAGAGGAAAGGGTAATAGAATGAGTTTCAATTGTTTCTCTATCTGAGCAAGAGTTCCTACAAGGAGTGCAGTTGAATTGTCCGCAAGGAGTGCGTAGACAAGGTGTTCAGAGGTTTGTCTCTGAAAGCTCAGGAGAGAAAGTTTTTGTTCTCATTTCCACAGAAGTGCACTCGACACAGGAGCCGTGTAAGGAGTGGGCAGGCTGAGTGAAGTCTCAGGGTTGTAGACCTAAGTGAAGTATTGAGAGACTTCTACTGCAGGTGTGCACAAAGTCAAAGGATTCCAACACTTGGAAGTGTTTGAAAGTTTGTTGCAAGGAGTGCGTGCAAAGGGGTTTTTTGAAAGACTCGGAGTTGGGAAAAGTTCAGAAGGGTTTGAACCTTCGAAGGAGTCGAAGGAAGGCGTAGTGACGTCGGACCACAGGAGGACGAGTTCTGTGGAAAGAAACACCTTGGTTAGTTGTGCATAGGTTCTTAGAGGAAAGAACAAATGATCGGGATTCTCTGAGGAGAAATCTCGAAGACTCGTGAACCGTTAGATCTCGCAAAGGAGCAAGGAAGTTACGACGAAAGCATAGAAATCTTCTAAGCTCAGGAGGAGTAGGACCGTAGATCCAAGCCACAAGGGCCGTTGGATTTACACGTGGATTCTATATCGAGATTTCGTAGGTGGGAGTTCCGTAAACATTGCAACGGGAACCGCGATATCCCGAACCGCGAATTCCCGAAGGCTAAAAGGATTGTGTGGGCCATAGGGGAGAAAGCGAGGTGGACAGGTGGTGCCTATCGAGTTTTGGGGAGTGAAGTTCCGAAACCTTTGCATTAGGATTCGCGATATCACGAAGTCCGAATTCCCGAGGAGTAAAGGGGCACTGAAAAGTCAACCTTGTGAGGGCGTCGAAATTTCAGAAAATCGGGTTTCGGGAATCGCGGAACCAAGTTGCTTTACATCGTGACCACCGAAATTGCGATAAGGAAAGGTCCCAAAGAGAAAGAGGAAGGGTCAGCGTTGACTGCTTTTGGGTTTTCAGAGATAAAGGGACAAGGATCTTGACCTACGGATTGGTGAAAGTGAGAAATCTGATATCCTAAGAACAAAGAGGGGATCTCGTGAGAATTTTCTATGGGAGAAGATTTTTCGAAAGGAAAATAGAAGAGCGTTTTAAAGTTCTTTGGGCCAGCAAAGGAAGAACGATCTTGTGTTGACATGGACCTTCTGACTTGCGGGTTGTGAAGGGGGAGATATGACATCACAATATAAAATGTTTGATCAAATTACACATCGTTGAATGAATTTTTATTAACATTTTCTTACACTTATAGATATGCTTGAAAATATAAAATTTATCCCTCTCCTCTTTCGTGTGCCATGTCAACATTATACACCAATATAGAGAAGAAAGACGTGATGAAGGAGTAGAGTGGGTTATGTCAACCTATCGACCATTCTTCGACTTCTCTCAACCAAATACATCCAACCCTTTTTCCCCATCTTTTGTGTGGGATTATTTTCATGAGTGGTAAATTGTCTTTTTATTCGGAAAGTGCGAGACCATTTGACGCCAAATGATTTTCAATGCCCTGACACTTGAACTTCTTTTCCATCTTAATTTAAGAAACTTTTTTAATTGGAGTCCATTATTTCATTGACAAACCCAACTTTTTTTTTAAGTTAATTTGTTTTCAAGGTTATCATCTTTTCCATTTTAATTTAAGCAATTTTTTTTTTAAAGTTTTGGTTATTTTAGAATGGTTTTCAGAGACTTTGTTTTATGAGCAAAGTTTTAATTGAATAAAGTAGAATTGTGTTTTTATATAGTTCTAGTCTTATCACATGTTATTAACCATTAAGCCAACTCAAGTTGCACCTTTCCTTAAGTTTTTTTCACTAAAAAAAGTTTACTTAAAGTGGACATTGAAAATTTTCTTTTAAATATCATGTGTCAACTCCATATTGATCAAAATAATTAACTAGGTTGTAAAAGGTGTCTTTGGTACAATAAAATATTAATAATAATTAAATGATATTTCAATATTTATTCTAAGTAAATAAATGTGTGAGGTAAATGTGTAATGAATTAAGCTAACCAATGAAACAACTTATTTGAGGACTTTTACGAATTTTTCTTTTTAATTTTTTGAAAATTACACAATTTCCAATAAACACTTGCAATTCCAATTAACAATTAATTATAATTAACAATTAATTATAAACATTTAATCTAGTTATTAGAGGTTTATTGTTGTTTCTAATTAATAAGGAATTCAACATCTTTGAATATCCTACTACATTGAGATTGTGCAATGTTGACATATGAGATCTGCAATTTTATTAATTTAAAATGGTTCTTCTTGAATTTAAAACCAAAAATACGTATTTTCTTTCACAATATTTAGAAAGGCTATAAAATAATAAATTCATGAAGAATTTAAAACTTATATTATACTATTACATAAAAAAATATTGATAATGGTCACATTCTTAGTCTTAAAACAATATAAATATATGTAAAAATAAGATAATGTTAGGACAAAAGATAGATAAATTTATAATTTTAATAATAAAATCTATTTACCAAAAGTTTTTGAAAAATAAGTTTTTTTTAATTATGATGATATCTTATATATCATCCTTTAAATCAACTTGGTATATAGACTTTATAAAATGATAGTGAACAAAAAAAAATTAAGAAATAGAAGTCATTAATTTTTTTTAGAGATTTGTTTATGTGTGGGTTTAGATTCACAATAAATTCTTCAAATTTAGTTTAATTATTTTATGAATAGAATTGTGATTGTAAATATTAATATAAACATATCTAATGTTCTTGTATAAAAGAAATCTTATAAGAAAATGAGCTTCATATTCAATCTCTTTTAGGTTGCATACATTACAATTTTTTTTATACCAAAGACATTGGAAGGATCTATCTATTGGTTGCAAGTGAGTTAGTTCAAATTTTAGTTATAGTTTTTTTTTTCTTGAGTCTTGCAACCTTATTAGGATAGAAATGATTATTAAGTTTGGAATTGATGGTATTTTATGATAATATCTAGCTTTTTTTTTGTTTTGGATGAAATTAATTACTTTGTTTTCAATTTCTAATTTTAGCTCTTTTTATTAGAGATGTGTTGAGCAAGAAACAACTTCTCCATACTATTTTTGTCTTTGTCATTTGAAGAAGGCAAAATGGTTTGGGACCCCTCATTTTATTTTTAGACTTTTGAGATTTCATGGACTTATCTTCGAATTAATGACACAACTTAGAATATTTTTCATGTAATGAGTCTTTGGCACTCTTCTTAGGTTTTATCGGGCCATAAAAGTTCTTTGAGTCTTTGGCACTCTTCTTAGGTTTTATCGGGCGAACAATATTAGAGGATTATTATGATGGAATCTAAGCAACAAATATTGTTACTAGTTGTCACTTTATAACAGGGAAACTTTTAAGGATGGAAATTTATTTTAAAATGTAGAAACCATGGCAAATCTTACTAGTCCTTAACATGGAAACCGAAACTATAAAATGTTTGGGGATTTTTTTAAAAAATACTCAAATTTCCAAGTCTTTTATATAGTTTGTATAAAATTTTGGCAATTTTTAAGGTAAAATAATTTTATCCTATAAAATTTGGGCTAATAGATTTTAAAAAAATGAAAATTGACAAATATCTTTTTGAAAAAAATATGAAAAATGATCACATAAACTATATATAACCCCTAAAATATTCCATGTTTTATGGCTACATATAATGTTGTTGTATATCTTTATAAATTTGAACTTAGTATTAAAACAATAAAATTCAAGATATTAATTACATCCTAAGATTATATTTTTCAACTTAATTTGTTGACATGATGGTGACATATTTTAATTACTGAATTATATCTTTAAATTTATTTTAATTCTAAATATTGTAGATCCATTTTATCAATACAAAACTAACATAGATTTTAAGTGGTTGATGATTATGTTTTAAATATTATATTTTTTAATATTATATAAATAAATAATTCTTATTTAATAGATTGATTTTAATTATAAAACCTATAAAATTTGTGAGGAGAGGGAAAATAATTAAGTTAACCTTGAAAATATTTAAATTGAAAAAAAAAATGCATACCAACTTCTCTCTTTGAAATAAATTTAAATTCTAAATATTGTAAATCCATTTTATCAATACAAAACTAACATAGATTTTAAGTTGTTGATGATTATGTTTTAAATATTTTGCGAATTATAATAAACATATATTTTAATACATAATTTAATATTATATAAGTAAATAATTCTTATTTAATAGATTGATTTTAATTATAAAACCTATAAAATTTGTGAGCAGAGGGAAAGGAATTAAGTTAACCTTGAAAATATTTAAATTGAAAAAAAAATGCATACCAATTTCTCTCTTTGAAATATACGATGTGGTTTCAAATCATTAGATGCACTAGCAGTTGGCCAAAATAGTTAACATTGAAAATGTTAAAATTATAAAAACAGATTACAAAAGGGTAAGTATATATACGAACTTCTATTCCTTAAATATACTGTGTGATTTAACACCGAAATGACTAAATCCTTTACCTGGATAAGAAGTTGGTTTTACAACGCAGTGACTCTATTATAGTTTACCATCCTTAACCAGATTGTATATTCCGGTCGTTGGAGA
Organism: Picea engelmannii; assembly: GCA_009831015.1. Classification (NCBI taxonomy): domain Eukaryota; kingdom Viridiplantae; phylum Streptophyta; class Pinopsida; order Pinales; family Pinaceae; genus Picea; species Picea engelmannii. The sequence goes on along the minus strand of ML781852.1, from coordinate 312,504 downwards.
TCCACAATTGGGTTAAGCTCAGGTTTGCTTTGCAATCCACACAGAAGTCCAGCGGAGTGGAGTTATATAAATTATAAAAGCAGTATTTATAGAGTAGAGAAGAGAGACGTGAAGGAGTAGAGAATATGGAGTCAACCAGCCTTTTCTTCATCATCATCAGATACATCCACCCTCGTGAGTTTATTGCAACAAAAGCGTTTTCCTTTTTCTAATTGCGAGACGGTGGGCTTCAACAGAATAACGTAGGGAAGTTCTCTGGGTTGAATTTTTATTAGATCATGTGTGAGCATAGAACAGATTTCTAGCATGGACTACGCGGTTTCTTCGTCACAATATGAAACATGAAGATGCAGCAGAAGGGTAGAACGCTGAAGTGGTGTGTTATATAAATTATAAAAGCAGTATTTATAGAGCAGAGAAGAGAGACGTGAAGGAGTAGAGAATATGGAGTCAACCAGCCTTTTCTTCATCATCATCAGATACATCCACCCTCGTGAGTTTATTGCAACAAAAGCGGTTTCCTTTTTCTAATTGCGAGACGATTGGCTTCAACAGAATAACGTAGGGAAGTTCTCTGGGTTGAATTTTTATTATACCATGTGTGAGCATAGAACGGATACTACGCGGTTTCTTTTATCCAGACATCAATCGACTTTCAAAGTTTACGGTCGCCGTTCAAAATATTGTAAATTTCATCGTAACGCTTACGTTGGGTAGGTGCGAGTGGAGGATGAATAAGACATGCGAGAGGACGGGTGGCGGTCCCGCTGTTGAGGGCTTTTACGGAGTCTGGCCTTTGAAACAGGAAGTTCACGAGACACTCGCGCAGTCAACGAAGCTCTGGTAGATCCATGATCGAAGCTCTGGTAGATCGTAAGTAAGTAAAGACAAAAACCCTCGTTTTTGTTTTTTAGGATTTTTACTTTGCAGTTTGGGGTAATGTTACAACACTACAATAACATATTGCTTTTGAAAAGCTGCAAGAGTTTGTTTTCTTTGGTTTTGAATGGAGTAATTCACCCACAACTATTTATGGGAATCACTCCAATAACAAATTGCTTTTGACAAGCTGTAAGGGTTTGTTTTTCATGGTTTCTAATGGAGTAATTCCCCCACAACAATTTATGGGAATCATTTATGGATTATTTGCACACAAATTGTGAACACCCATTATCCTAATACTTACATATATCAGGCTATTCTTCTCGAAGCTGAGAAGACTAGCCTAATATATGTGATTTGGCAGCGCATGGGTGGGAGCTTGGCTCAATTCTGCATCATTGTTTTCGGTACAATAATATTGTATGTAGTTTAATCTCTCAATCGATCTTCCATTCAACAATCATTTGTTCTCGAGCTAGTGTTCTCGGAATCATGGTCGCAATTGGTTGTTTCCATAATTTTCTTGGGACAAATTTCTTTGTAATTTGAAGCAGGTACGTTTGTGGTATTATTCGAACCTTTGAAATACATGAGATATCTAGGCATTGGTTTACCCCACAGTGAGTACAAGGCCACCATTGACAAATGAAAGTGGAAAATCCAAGCTCTCATTGTAGACAACACCGATTAGGGTTCAAATCGCATGGCACAACATTCAGATTATATGGTCGACGCTTTGGGAATATGAGAAAACACGTCGAGCTTTCCCATGGTGCGAATAATGGGCTGGATATTGCCTCCAGAATTTTGAAGCTAGTTAGGGAACAATTACTATAATCTCCTATGTCAAATTTTATTAGTTGGTTGGTGTGGTGGCTACTGAATTTATGGGAGGACCTGCCATTCCTTTCCATCCTTGTAAAGAAGACAAGCCTAAGCCTCCAATAGAGGGTTGTATTTTTGATGCTACAAAAGAATATCAGAGGGTTGTTTTTTACTCTTTGATACCTTTTATTTTTTCAATAAGAAGGTAGTAGAGTTGGCATGCCAAATGTTTGTTGAGAGGTATGCAACTCCTTTTCAAGATAACCACAAGTTATTGTGCCCATAACCTTTAAAATATGCAAAGGTTATTGTACAAGTTCACTCGAATCGGAAGTGGAAATCTCAAGCTACACCGGTCGATCAGTTCAAGCTCCTAGGTAAGCAACTTTGTTGAACCTGTCTGAAATATTGTTAGGGACTAACTACAGTTTCAACTGAAAATATAATTTAATCCTATTTTAGTTTAATTACAGAAGAGTGTAGCTAAAAGTTAATGTTTGAAGACCAGTATTTGATGATTCACACAAATTTACATGTTGGTTATGGTAGCAGAAGATAAAATAATATTCAAAAAAAATGTTGTCTGAATGATATTAGAAAAAGGAGTAAATAATATAACAGTCAAATATTAAGGCTACCAATTCAGACAAGCTCCTCCAAACTAGACAACCTAAAGTTGGGGATCAATTTTGGAGTTGGGATTCTTGCACACAGTAAAGATGGCCTTTTCCAAATACATTAATCATGTCATTGTGGTAGATTACAATTTTTTTCATGTTATTTTTAGTATCTATCAATGAGAAATTTAAAATTGCATAGTTACTATACTACAACAAATCCATACGAACTTACAGGTTGTGTTTTCTTACCATCAATGCTTGATAATTCTTTGGATTGTTTTTGTTTTGCATATTAATGAAGAAGGAAGTGCACCAACAAATATGTGGTGCTTTGAGAGAAATTCCGAATGTTTTTCGAGCAATTTCCACCCAGGCCTTTACCAGGGACACCAAGAAATATGTGGTGCTTTGATAGAAATTCTGGAGGTTTTTCGAGCAAATTCCACCTAGGCCTTTACCAGGGACTCAAGAGTTGAATCAATCAAGTTGGGAAGGAAAACTCCAATGGAGGCACTGTGTGCAAAGCAAGAGGCAGGGTGATTAGTTGATTGAATGGGCAAGGCAAGGTGATTAGTTGATGGAATGGGCTTCAACAAGAGAGACTGGATGATTTGTTGATGGAACAATCATGGTTCATGATGATGGAATGGGCTTGAACATGAGACACTAGATGATTTTTTCATGGAAAAATATTGATTCATGATGATGGAATGGGCTTGGCCTTGCATGGCCTTATTAGTTAATTATTCATGGGACTCGACCTCCATTTATGGACACGAATCTTGCATGGTGTTCAACGTTTACTGTTGGGCACATAACCTGAGTGAATAACCTGACTGAAGAAGGGGAGTAAAGAGGGAAAACATTAAATGTTAACAAATTGATGTTATCTCTCGAGATAACATTAGTTCACCTCCAAAGATGTACACCTTAATGTAATCATTATTTCCTAAGTTTCAAATGAAATACTTTGCATATCTTCTCCTCGTGTCTCGGGAAGAGGCCAAATAAGAGCTCAAACTGAAAAGTTAGGATAAAAATTTAAATTTGAGTTGAGAAAATTGTATAAATCTCATAAAACTTTGGCTAAAATGGTTCTTATTGGTGTTGCTTTCAGTGCATAACTAATAGAACAACGCCAAACCATTTACTGATAGTCCCACCCTGAAGGGAAGGGACTAATAATGCTTACAATTGTTGTTGGTGTATATATTTGTAAATTTGAACTTAATATTAAAGCAATAAAATTCAATATATTAATTAGATCGCATATATGTGAAAGGGTTATATTTCTCAACTTAATTTGTCGACATGAAGGTGACATATTTTAATTACTAGATCACATCTTTAAATTTATTTTAATTTTAAATATTATAGATCCATTTTATCACTACAAAACTAGCATAGATTTTAAGTTGTTATGAGGTATTAAAACTTAGTGAAATTAATATATATTAGAAATATAAAATATGAATATTAATAATAAATTGATAAGAATAAATTAATATTTATTATTTTTTTTAAGCGTATGTAATAATTTATTTTAATTTAGGTGTGGGAGATTTATACAAAAATTTCTTGTGGGCGTGCCACTTGGGAAACCAGAACAACAACAAAGAAATAATCATATGTCCATTGACTCTAAATCAAGTTCCTTCTTATACCCTGTCTACCTATGTAAACATTGTAAAGAAATATCTAAAGTCTAATGGAGGGTATAAGATAAATATTGGTGTCCATCATGATACAAAAAAACAAAAAGAAGTACATATTATTCATTCATCTGGTGACGATGTCTTAGGCTCTTGAGGTGGCCCATGAGCCTTTGGCTAGGTGTTCTTTGACATGGTTATTGTCGTCGTGGAGCTGGAAGGAGGGATTCGATCCAAGACCTCTTGGATTAGCAGGTGTAACTCATCCAATTGAAATTGAATTGTATTTTGAGCATCCTCTCTCGTTTGCAACATATGACCCAACGACATCTTGAGGTGCCAATACAATTCTACCATTTTCCAGTATTTAATTTCAAAACCTATCGAGATGCCAATATCCAAAACCAAATTGATGATTTCCTTGTCCACCTCCTGGTTCAGTGTTAAGCTACGTTCCAGGTAAAGTTCAGCTTCCACTTCCTCCAGGTGCGCTCAAATGCATGGTGGGGTTTTCACATGCAAAGTCATCCTTGAAGGTTAGGTGTCTCGTTGTATGCAGGTGCTCGAGGTCCTCTCTCCAGAATTGCTGGTGGGTACCCCCCCATGCCTGTACCCACATCGGTATCCTCGTTGAGGTTCTATCGAACTCTCGATCCTCTTCCCAAATCCAAGACTGATGTGAACTAGAGATGGTTTGGGTGTTAGTTCACCATGCTCCCCACTATCGCTACATCGCATGCTAAGCTAGTCAAGGATAAATTAATAATTTACTCTTAACATCATAATAATTATAAAATTTATAATTAAAAAAATAACATAAATTTATATTAAATTTACTCTCTTAAATATTGTGTCGGAAAAAAAGAAGGTGTCGGAAAAAAAGAGCACCATACATCAAACTAACCAAGATTTTTCCTTCTATTCCAATCTCTTAATTTTCATGAATCTCTTGTGGCTAATCATCTTGTCATTTTATCCGATACTCTCAAGATTCGATCTCCAATATTGGGATCTTCACTTGACCAACTGCGCATAGAGTTTGCCCAAAGATTTGAAATACAAAGTTTACAGAGGTGCACATGTTGGAGTAATTAAGTCCTACTTTTCTTGTGCTTAATATTTGATATTAGTTATTGTAATCTCTAAATAAAATGTTTGTTTAGGATTTTGTTATATCTACATCCTATTTATGTGTGAAGTTGAGAGATTATTTCAACTAAATGGATTGTATGGCTAAGATAGCCTATCTATCTTAAGTCAAAACTTAATGTATTTATATTGATTGAATAATATAATATGTATAGTTTTTGTGTGCACAATGATTTTCTATGTTGGTATTAGAGCCAGTCTAGGATTAACTCCCTCACGAGAGGGTCGGGGAAAAAAAGATCTTGTGACATGTAATAATCTTTCGAATAGGAGTAGGATTAACATAGTTGTGTGAGAATAGATGAGTGGATTGTTATTATGTTTAGTTTGTGTTTCTGTACCATTGTTGCGTTGCTTGAAAGACGAGGAGATCCTTCGTAAAGACTACAATTTTCACTAAAAAGATCGCAGTTTAATTCATTTCTAAGCCTTATGGAGGAAGAGCTACAAGTTGAGGAAAGTGTTAGTAGAACTGATTTTTGATAGCCCATGTGAAGAAGCCACTTCACAAGATGATTAAGAAAAATGTTTCTTAGTGGAATTGCATCTAAATTTTGTTGATCGTTGTTGGTCCAAATCTATATATGAATTCGGGATATGAATATTTTTCCATCATATTTTCTGAGTGAATAAGACAAAGCGAAATTTCGACCACATTAGAGGTTTCAACAAATATACATATGGAAAGATGTGCAACATTGAAGATGGAGTCTTTGTGATAGATTGTTGCTATGTATTGAAGAAATCGATGTCGTGTAATGTAGTCATGTAATGATTGAGGAGGAGAAGCCTAGTGAGGGCACCGAGATTTGAACCGTTGTTGCTGGGAAGTTTCGGCAAGGTCCTAAGTGAATTCTTTTTTATAAGGATGACATTGGTGTTATATTAGTATATCAATTTATTTTAGTAGAGAAAATTTCTTCATTTTATTCCTAGTTTGTAAAATAAATGAAGAACCTCTCATATTTTTTAGATGACCGAAGAGATTTGTTTCTTAACGAATACAATGAGCTATGTATTTTAGCATTTAGAATCATATAGAATTGTCAGTCATTACAAATACAAAATTGATGGTCAAAAGCAATTGTATCTTCAATGAATCAGGTGGTAGATGAATAAGACATGCGAGAGGACGGGTGGCGGTCCCGCTGTTGAGTTCTAATTCGCAGCTCTTGGACGGATTTTACAGAGTCTGGCCTTTGAAACAGGAAGTTCAAGAGACACTCACGCGGTCAACCAAAAGTGCTCACTGTCCAAAACATGGAATCTAAATCCTATAAATGAGTGAAACTAAATACATTCTTATTAGTCCCCGACTCCCTGCCAAAGCAGGCTATAGCAATCGATTCAAATCGATTCATGGTTGACTATGAATTCTGAATTACTTAGCATTTCATTACAATATTTAAATTATTTTTATAAAGAATGTTATTCAGTGAAACTAAATACATTTTTATTAGTCTCGGAGGCTATAGCAATGGATTCATGGTTGACCATGAATTACTTAGGGTTTGATTATAATATTTAAATTATTTTTATAAAGAAATTTATTGATTGATAAATTTTGAGTCTTATTAATTAATCCAAGCGATTGTAATGTTTTTATTCTGAAAGTTTATAACAAGTTTATGACTTAAAATTTTAAGTTTTATTAAAAAAAAATTATCCATTACAACATATTCTTATGAGTTTTATTCATGTCAATATGAGATTTGAACTCGGGTGGAGAGAATAACAATCATTCCTCACAACCATCCAAACTACACCCAATTGAATTTGAGTCTTATAAATTAATTCAAGGACTATAGCAATAATTAATCCAAATGGTTTACCGTTGACATTGCATTGGTTCTAATTTTGACTAGCAATTTTTTTCCTTTTACCCATAGTTTGATGTAATAGATTTTATTTTTCAATTAAAAAATAGAGTAAACATCATTTATTATAGGTGCCTCTAAGTACATTTGGTGGCCATCTCTGAATGCCCATCTTTAATGCTCTGATATACTATCCTATAGGGCACCTCATGGCCTTTAATGTTGTTGCTATCAAATTTTCCAACTTAGGATAGAGCTTTTGGATGTCCTTGCAGTGGTGAAGGCTAAATCAATCGGCCAACATATGTTGGATAAGGCAGTTGTAGCTAAATGTTTGTGGTTAAATTTTGACTCGGGGAGGCCCTAGAGACTAGAACTTTGGACTTTTAAGGCCCTCCTTAAAATTGTTGCGTATTTCATAAGTGAGTTGAGAAGGACTTTTAGGCACTAAGATTTTCAACCATCTCATTATAGTGAATTTGTAATGACTAATGCACCCTCTAAAGTGAACATAATTAATCTTTATGGGTTAAGAAAGAAGACAAATAAACTTATTAAAAATAACACAAATAAATAAGGTAACGTAGAGTATCATCTCATGATGGTAATTTTTTTTAAATAAAAATAAATTGAAAATATTCATAAAGATATGAATTAAGAAAGATATAGAAATACAAGTTAATTTCTTTAAATAAAAATAAATTGAAAATATTTATAAAGATATGAATTAAAAAAGATTTCGAAATACAAGTTACTTTTTACCATGTTTTGTCATTTTCTCTCAAACCCTCCACACTAGTTCTCCTGCTCCACGCTTCTATGCAACACTAGTTCTCCTACTCCACGCTTGTTGGCAAGGCTTCATGAGGGTCCATAGTTTTTTTCTGCTCCACGCCTTGTCTACAAGGCTCCATGAGCAAACCGATCCAAGTCAAACTTGTGAGGCTTCACGACTTACTTGTGAGGCTTCATTTGTTACCTAGCCATTAACAAATCTTCAAAGAAAGCATTTCTTGTCCCACTGAACCATCCTTTGAAATCCCAACTTCCTCTTATACTGTTATTTCCCCCAAAAGTGTCTTGGATTACTACTATTATTATCTCTATTATTACCTCTTTATGTAAACTTATTTTTCCAGTGGTTTTAGGCGAATTCATTGGCGGAGGATAGGCAATTTTGTCTAAGGAAACAGAGGATCCATGATCAAAGCTCTGGTAGATCATAAGTAAGCAAAGACAAAAACCCTCGTTTTTGTTTTTTAGGATTTTTACTATGCGGTTTGGGGTAATCTTACAACACTACAATAACATATTGCTTTTGAAAAGCTGCAAGGGTTTGTTTTCCTTGGTTTCGAATGGAGTAATTCACCCACAACTATTTATGGGAATCACTCCAATAACAAATTACTTTTGACAAGCTGCAAGGGTTTGTTTTCCATGGTTTCTAATGGAGTAATTCCCCCACAACAATTTATGGGAATCATTTATGGATTATTTTCACACAAATTGTGAACACCCATTATCCTAATACTTACATATATCAGGCCATTCTTCTCGAAACTGAGAAGACTAGCCTGATAAATGTGATTTGGCGGTGCATGGGTGGGAGCCTAGCTCAATTCTACATCATTGTTTTCGGTACAATAATATTATATGTAGTTCAATCTCTCACTCGATCTTCCATTCAACAATCATTTTCTCTTGAGCTAGTGTTCTCTGAATCATTGTCGCAATTGGTGGTTTACATAAATTTCTTCGGACAAATTTCTTTGTAATTTGAAGGAGATAAGTTTGTCGTATTATTCGAATCTTTGAAATACATGAAATATATAGGCATTGGTTTACCACACAGTGAGTACAAGGACACCATTGACAAATGCAAGTGGAAAATCCAAGCTCTCATTGTAGACAACACCGATTAGGGTTCGAATCGCATGGCACAATATTCACATTATATGGTGGACCCTTTGGGAATATGAGAAATGACGCTGAGCTTTCCCATGGTGCGAATAATGGGCTGGATATTACCTCCAGAATTTTGAAGTCAGTTAGGGAACAATTACTATAATCTCCTATGTCAAATTTTATTATTTGGCTGGTGTGGTGGCTACTGACTTTGCGGGAGGACATGCCATTCCTTTCCATCCTTGTAAGGAAGACAAGCCTAAGCCTCCAGTAGAGGGTTGTATTTCTGATGCTACAAAAGAATATCAGAGGGTTGTTTTTTACTCTTTGATACCTCTTATTTTTTCAGTAAGAAGGCAGTAGAGTTGGCATGCCAAATGTTTGTTGAGAGGTCTAAAACTCCTTTTCAAGATAAACATAGGTTACTGTGCCTATTGTAACAAATATTGAAATTTTGGCTTTCAATCACTTAGGAGAATGAATGGAAGCATTGGCAGTGAAATGACCACATACACCGAGCATTAAGCCACATGGAGAAAAGGTTCACGAGTCCGGGTTTTTTTCCATAGGGGATTTGGTCGATGTAGATATCTTAACAACTACAGCCTCGATCCCCGAATTCACTAAAGTATTAAAGGACAAGCCGGGTCAAATAAAGATTAAGAAAGATTAACGTTAATAAATCTCATCACAATTTCGCGATTCAGGATTTCTCCTGTCAAGTATTATCGAAGTCCCAACACTTAAATCCACGGAATTTTAAAGATTAATTGCTAATCATGATTAATTAAGAGATTAAAGCAAATGATTATCGTCTAATTAATCCCATCGCAATTTCCCGATTCGGGATTCCTTGCATGTCATAATTCTTGAGGACATGATACCCGAAACTCGAAGGCCCGAAAGAGTGCAATGTAAAAGCCGAAATATATTTCAGGGATTTGTCCATTGGGGATTTGACCGACATGAATATTTAAATAACCACTTCTTCGTTTCCCCGAATCCTGAAAACCCAAAATCGGGACTCGAGTCATATGCAAAACAACTTTAGAAAAATACAATTTTCTCAGTTGTGGAGAGGTCGTTTTTCACGTTCGAATAGTCGATCGAAATCTACAAATCATAAGTTGTCCAGTGGTGTTTTTAGAATTTCATTTTGAGCTTGGTAAGGCAGTCATAATTCCCCCGCAATATGACGTTCGTTTTCATAAATATGGCATTTTTACTATGTTGAGTCATCATTATCAAATGAGGATTCTAAGCGACTGGAGTATCATTTTGAGAAACAGTTGGAAAATTTTGTGCCTGACACATCAGAGATCATTAGCCTCTTTCAATTTTCCTACAGGTGTCACAGATTGGGATAATCAAATCCATCTCCGAGCCCTAATTTTCATATTTCATATTTTCCTGTTTTGACACATGTTTGTTAAATGCAGATTTGGGAAAAATGAAAAGGGGTCTTAGGGAACTTAGAGAGTTTTTTCTCAGAATAAACAGATGCACAAAATCCTCTTTCAGTTTATACACAACTATCACTATTCGAGAGATACAAAGCCATAAATGCAACCCTAGTTTTCGGCAGTTTGGCCCATTTTCTATGGCTGAAAGTTTCAAGAATTGGTTGTAATTGTTGTTATCTTTTAGATTAGAGAGGATTTCGACCTAAATACATATATGAGGCATATTTTTAAAAGGAGGTGGGGAGAGGAGTAGTACTCCTGGGATGTAGCACTTGTTTTCATGTTTAATAAAAGAGTGCAGAGTATTTCCAATCTATATCAGAGATTCTTGTGATTTTGTTTGTAGAGAATGTCTTATTGATTCGTTTTCACATCATTTCACTCGGTTTTATTTCCATTTGCTTTCCGATTTGTAACCATGTTTGTAATGGAATTCATCCATTTGTTAGATGCTCTGTTGTTGGACAGGTTATAGGTTGTTTCTTGCAGAGATATGAAGGTTCAAAATTCATCCTTTCTAAATGCTATGTCCCAACTATCTCTTTCCACTGATTTATGCTTGGAATTCACCCATTTCTAAGTGCTCCTTGCATTTTGATATGTTTTTTCTTTATTCTGCAGCCATACCTTTTATAAATCCTTCTCTCTGTAATCATCTTCTATCTCACCTCTGCTCCATGGATTTCCATTGTTGAAACACTCTTATTACTTGCTTGATCATTTAACTCCATGCCCAATGGATTACTTTCCGGTCCAACCCATCAACCCTAAAAACCTAAAACTTTCTGTTACCCATAGATCTGCCCACTATTAAGCTTATTGAATATCCTATTGTGACATATTTTCGAGAGATCCCTCTTGGGTTGGAAGGGGTAGTTTCCAATCAAAAGTGGTTCGAGGTTATCTCATAATTTACTTGCATGTAACCCAAGTCAAGTTCGAGTGAAAAAAATTATTTCATTTAAAATGTGCTAAGGCTTGGCTCTATTACAGCCTAGAACCAACTCTTGCGACAACGGTGCCCATACCCTGTACAATATGCAAAGGTTGTTGTACAAGTTCACTCGACTCGGAAGTGGAAATCTCAAGCTTCATCGCTAGATTGGTTCAAGCTCCTAGGTAAGCAACTTTGTTGAACCCGTCTGAAATATTGTTAGGGACTAACTACAGTTTCAACTGAAAATAAAATTTAATCCTATTTTAGTTTAATTACAAAAGAGTGTAGCTAAAAGTTAATGTTTGAAGACCAGTATTTGATGATTCACACAAATTTACATGTTGGTTATGGTAGCAGAAGATAAAATAATATTCAAAAAAAATGTTGTCTGTATGATATCGGAAAAATGAGTAAATAATATAACAGTCAAATATTAAGGCTACCAATTCAGACAAGCTCCTCCAAACTGGACATCCTAAAGTTGGGGATCAATTTTGGAGTTGGGATTCTTGCGCACAGTAAAGATGGCCTTTTCCAAATACATTAATCATGTCATTGTGGTAGATTACAATTTTTTTCATGTTATTTTTAGTATCTATCAATGAGAAATTTAAAATTGCATAGTTACTATACTACAACAAATCCATACGAACTTACAGGTTGTGTTTTCTTACCATCAATGCTTGATAATTCTTTGTATTGTTGTTGTTTTGCATATTAATGAAGAAGGAAGTGCACCAACAAATATGTGGTGCTTTGAGAGAAATTCTGAATGTTTTTCGAGAAATTTTCACCCAGACCTTTACGAGGGACACCAAGAAATATGTGGTGCTTTGATACAAATTCTAGAGGTTTTTCAAGCAAATTCCACCCAGTCCTTTACCAGGGACTCGAGAGTTGAATCAATCAAGTTGGGAAGGAAAAATCTAATGGAGGCACTATGTGCAAAGCAAGAGGCAGGGTGATTAGTTGATTGAATGGGCGAGGCAAGGTGATTAGTTGATGGAATGGGCTTCAGCAGGAGAGATTGGATGATTTGTTGATGGAACGATCATGGTTCATGATGATGGAATGGGCTTGAGCAGGAGACACTAGATGATTTGTTCATGGAAAAATATTGATTCATGATGATGGAATGGGCTTGACCTTGCATGGCCTTATTAGTTAATTATTCATGGGACTCGACCTCCATTTATGGACACGAATCTTGCATGGTGTTCAGCGTTTACTGATGGGCACATAACCTGAGTGAATAACTTGACTGAAGAAGGGGAGTAAAGAGGGAAACCATTAAATGTTAACAAATCGATGTTATCTCTCGAGATAACATTAATTCACCTCCAAAGATGTACACCTTAATGTAATCATTATTTCCTAAGTTTCAAATGAAATACTTTGCATATCTTTTCCTTGTGTCTCGGGAAGAGGCCAAATAAGAGCTCAAACTGAAAAGTTAGGATAAATATTTAAATTTGAGTTGAGAAAATTGTATAAATCTCATAAAACTTTGGCTAAAATGGTTCTTGTTGGTGTTGCTTTCATTGCATAATTAATAGAACAACGCCAAACCATTTACCCATAGTCCCACCATGAAGGGAAGAGACTAATAATGCTTACAATTGTTGTTGGTGTATATATTTGTAAATTTGAACTTAATATTAAAGCAATAAAATTCAATATATTAATTACATCGCATATATGTGAAAGGGTTATATTTCTCAACTTAATTTGTCGACATGATGGTGACATATTTTAATTACTAGATAACATCTTTAAATTTATTTTAATTTTAAATATTATAGATCCATTTTATCACTACAAAACTAACATAGATTTTAAGTTGTTATGAGGTATTAAAACTTAGTGAAAATTAATATATATTAGAAATATAAAATATGAATATTAATAATAAATTGATAAGAATAAATTAATATTTATTATTTTTTTTAAGCATATGTAATAATTTATTTTAATTTAAGTGTGGGAAATTTATACAAAAATTTCTTGTGGGCATGTCAATTGGGAAACCAGACCAACAACAAAGAAATAATCATATGTCCATTGACTCTGAATCAAGTTCCTTCTTATACCTTGTCTACCTATTTAAACATTGTAAAGAAATATCTAAAGTCTAATGGAGGGTATAAGATATATATTGGTGTCCATCATGATACAAAAAACCAAAAAGAAGTAAATATTATTCATTCATTTGGTGACGATGTTTTAGGCTCTTAAGGTGGCCCAAGAGCCTCTGACAAGGTGTTATTTGACATGGTTATTGTTGCCACAGAGTTGGAAGGAGGGATTCGAGCCAAGACCTCTTGGATTAGTAGGCGGAACTCATCCAATTGCAATTGAATTGTATTTTGAGCATCCTCTCTCATTTGCAACATATGACCCAACAACATCTTGAGGTGCCAATACAATTCTACCATTTTCCAGTATTTAGTTTCACAACCTATCAAGTTGCCAATATGAAAAACCCAATTGATGATTTCCTTGTCCACCTCCCAGATCAATGTTAAGCTATGTTCCAGGTGAATTTCAGCTTCCACTTCCTCCAGGTGCACTCAAATGCATGGTGGGGTTTCCACATGAAAATTCATCCTTGAGGGTTAGGCGTCTCGTTGTATGCATGTGCTGGAGGTCCTCTCTCTGGAATTGTTGGTGGGTACCCCCCCATGCCTGTACCCACATCGATATCCTCATTGAGGTTCCATCGAACTCTCGATCCTCTTCCCAAATCCAAGGCTGAAGTGAACTAGAGATGGTTTGGGTGTTAGTTCACCATGCTCCCCACTATCGCTACATCGCATGCTAAGCCAGTCAAGGATAAATTAATAATTTACTCTTAACATCATAATAATTATAAAATTTATAATTAAAAAAATAACATAAATTTATATTAAATTTACTTTCTTAAATATTGTGTCAGAAAAAAGGTGTCGGAAAAAAAGAGCACCATACATCAAATTGACCAAGATTTTTCCTTCTATTCCAATCTCGTAATTTTCATGAATCTCTTGTGGCTAATCATCTTGTCATTTTACCTGATACTCTCAAGATTCGGTCTCCAATATTGGGATCTTCACTTGTCCAACTGCGCATAGAGTTCGCCCAAAGATTTGAAATACAAAGTTTACAGAGGTGCACATGTTGGAGTAATTAAGTCCTACTTTTCTTGTGCTTAATATTTGATATTAGTTATTATAATCTCTATATGAAATGTTTGTTTAGGAGTTTGTTATATCTACATCCTATTTATGTGTGAAGTTGAGAGATTATTTCAACTAAATGGATTGTATGGCTAAGATAGCCTATCTATATTAAGTCAAAACTTAATGTATTTATATTGATTGAATAATATAATATGTATAGTTTTTGTGTGCACAATGATTTTCTAAGTTGGTATTAGAGTCAGTCTAGGATTAACTCCCTCATGAGAGGGCCGGGGAAAAAAAGATCTTGTGACATGTACTAATCTTTTGGATAGGAGTAGGATTAGCATAGTTGTGTGAGAATAGATGAGTGGATTGTTATTGTGTTTAGTTTATGTTTTTGTACCATTGTTGTGTTGCTTGAAAGACGAGGAGATCCTTTGAAAAGACTTCAATTGTCACTAAAAAGAGCGCAGTTCAATTCATTTCTAAGCCTTATGGAGGAAGAGCTACAAGTTGAGGAAAGTGTTAGTAGAACCGATTTTTGATAGCCCACGTGAAGAAGCCACTTCACAAGATGATTAAGAGAAACATTTCTTAGTGGAATTGCATATGAATCTTGTTGATCGTTGTTGGTCCAAATCTATATATGAATTCAGGATATGAATATTTTTCCATCATATTTTCTGAGTGAATAAGACAAAGAAAAATTTTGACCACAATAGAGGTTTCAACAAATATACATATGGAAAGATGTGCAACATCAAAGATGGAGTCTTTGTGATAGATTGTTGCTATGTATTGAAGAAATCGATGTCGTGTAACGAAGTCACATAATGATAGAGGAGGAGAAGCCTAGTGAGGGCACCAAGATTTGAACCGTTGTTGCTGGGAAGTTTCGACAAGGTCCTAAGTGATTTCTTTTTTATAAGGACGACATTGGTGGTATATTAGTATATCAATTTATTTTAGTCGAGAAAATTTCGTCATTTTATTCCTAGTTTGTAAAATAAATGAAGAACCTCTCATATTTTTTAGATGACTGAAGAGATTTGTTTCTTAACGAATAGAATGAGCTATGTATGTCATCAAGAACACTGTTATTATGTTGTGACTACAGTTTGTGTACTTGTGAGATGAAATAGGTCACATCGTAAGACTGAATTCTGGATACATTTAGTATCTAGACTGCTTTCCTATATAATTAGCGAATACAATGAGCTATGTATTTCAATAGATGGAAGTATGCCAATAGAAGGATTTAGTTTCTAGACTGCTTTTCTGAAACACAATGAGCTATGTATTTTACCATATAGAATCACATAGAATTATTAGTCATTACAAATACAAAATTGATGGTCAAAAGCAATTGTATCTTCAATGAATCAAGTGGTAGATCAAATGAATTATTGTGTGAAAGAGTGTAGTCTATGAGATTTCAGAAGTGGATAAAGATGTTGATGAAGACTATACTAGACAAAGATGACAAAGATCAAATATCAAAGCCAAGTACTCGTTAAGGGAGGGTGTTGGAGTAATTAACTCCTACTTGTCTTGTGCTTAGTATTTGATACTCCTCATCATAGAGTGTATTAGTTATTGTAATCTCTACATGAGATATTGGTTAGGAGTTTGTTATATCTACATCCTATTTATGTGTGATTTTTAGAGATTATATCAACTAAATGGATTGTATGGCTAAGATAGCCTATCTATCTTAAGTCAAAGATTAATGTATTTATATTGATTGAATACTATAATAAGTATACTTTTTGTGTGTGCAATTATTTTCTAAGTGCACATACCATAAATCCTCATTAGAATTAGTATATAAATGCTCAATTTCAATTAACATTGTCTAATTGAAGTAGATGATTCCAACTTAGAAGTTTGATGTATATCTTTTTTTTATGTATATTCCCTTCAAATCATTTTATAGTTTTCATCTTCGAAATCGACCTCCACTTTCTATTCAACTTCAACTTTGGCCTCCACTTTCTGTTAGGCTTATTCAGTGGCCTATTCCTGCTCTTCTTCGTCTTGCTTGGAGTTAGAGAAAATTCGATGGTGGCCTCCTTCTTCCTGCATCTCATCGGCTTGTGAAGATTTATTGGAAACTTCTATATTCATCTTCTTAATCTTCTTCTGTTTGTTTCACCATGATAAGTGGTACACGACCAATTTTTAAAGGATCACCTTCTAGAAAATGAGCATCTACATGAACAATATCTCCTAGTTTAATGCTAATAACATCGAACCACAATTCCTGCATCTTGTTCTTTCCATTTCCCATTTATGAGAACCTAAACAAAAACAAAATTGTACTAATTAGGGTTGTCGTGATAACGTGTAAGCTGCATTTTCTAGCTTGCAATATTGCTTCTTTTGGCTAACTTTGTTTGTTAAAGAGGAGAATATGGAATTTTGTTTTAGGAGCTAAACGTGCAATGAGAGAAGTTGCGACGTTACTGACATTGTTCTCCTATATGAAGTTGATTGTTAAGTTTATAAACAACAAAAAAATGATTCCAATAAAGTATTTCCAGTTGGGAGGTTCACCCTGAAATTAATTGATTCTTCCAGAGTGAGTAACAAGAATAAACAACTGAACCGACCATAATGTAAGGAAGGTTTTCACAAACTTGTCCAACCTTACCCCTCCATTAGAAATAGAAATAACCATGAGTGTTGCAACTTCCATGACCCATGAAAACGAGTTACACATAAAACATAAAAACCTCAAGAATTTGTTCTCCTTAAATTGATCATTATAGCATCAAACTTCATTATTTTTCTTAGCAAAACATGAAATTTCAAATTTTAATTGAATAGTTCTGGCTATAAAAAATACAAGTACACCAAAAGGCCCATGTCATTTCCTCTAAACTAAGCGCAAGTGGGATTGGAGATAAATTAGGTAGAAGTAAAGAAGAAAGCAAGCCCGCAATCATTGTTTTTTTTTCGAGATGAGATGAGCGTGCCACCCGAATAAGGGTGAGTTGCCACGCATAATACAATGAATGGTGAAGGTAACAAGACCTTCAAAATATAAATGTGTTTTTTAATTTTTCAAGAAATATGATAACAATGACTGTTAAGGTTTTGAAATTAAATTCGATTAATTTTCTCTTATCGCTATCAATTCTCTCGTTCTTCTTGATTTGGGATATTTTTGTATTAAGTTTGTTGAAAGAAAGAATGGACGACACACTGAAAGAGATAAAGGAGAAGTTGGTGGAATCAGGATTTATCGGAACTGTCATTGAAAATTTCTCTCCTCGTGTGAAGTTATATGTAATCTACAACGATAAACAAATCAACTTAGGTGATGAATTATCGCCTGCTAAAGCTCAAAGCAAACATGTTAGATTTCAAGTCTATAGGGAGTGTTCATGATCCGGATCTAGTTGAAATATTCAAGAACCCCATATCAATAATAGTGGTAAGACTTAGAAATAATGGAGAATAGTCTAGAATTACTATTCTTACATAGCTTTTATGTAGTTAGGATTGGATATTTTATTGGCATCTAGATCTTATTTGTTAGGAAGCTGTTTCTCTCCCTAAACGAACTCATGTATCTTTATTATCTCATAATTCAATGATGATTTGTGAGATGTGTGTGGCAACCTCCAATTGAATCCTATCTCACCTAGGAGTGACAAATTTATTTCAATAATCAATTTTTTCTTTCCTCGTCATTGTTTCAAGTTGGTATCAGAGCCTGGTCAGAGGCTGAGTACAGGAGTTTGTTGTAGGAGCCGCAACATGGAGAGTTCACCTACGTGGAGAAGATTAAAACGTTGTTGGAGTATTGTGCGCCTACGTGGAGGGGATCCGATCGATGTTGGAGTATTGTGCACCTACGTGGAGGAGATCTGATCACTGCTACTATCCTGGGAAACTCGTAGCAAGAGTCTCTTCATAATAAGACAAGCCGAGATCCACGCTTCCAGTAACTAGATTGGAATATAACTTGGGATTTGTGTCCATAGATTGCATCACGCCTCGTAAATATTTGTTTGTTGGATCGGCCTTGGGATATTTGGTTTTGTTGGATTTTCTCCACTGAGCAGTGGTGAAGACAAAGGATTGCATGTGGATTGTGGTATTTTATCCTCGATTTATCATTTGTTCCTCCTGTTCATTTATCACTGTTGTATTGAAGTCCATGATTTCTACAGCGTGAATGGTGGAGCAGTCTTTCCAAAGGATATCAGATCACTATTGTTGTTGGATATTGTTGTTGTTGGAGCGGAGATCGTTGCTATTGGAGATCATTTCCTAGTTCATTATTGAGGGCGTAGAAGATCGTTGCTGTGGAGTGTGCCCAGTTCGATGTTCCTCCTGTGCATTTATCACTGTTGTATTGAAGTCCGTGATTTCTACAGCATGAATGGTGGAGCAGTCTTTCTAAAGGATATCAGATCACTATTGTTGTTGGATATTGTTGTTGTTGGAGCGGAGATCGTTGCTATTGGAGATCATTTCCTAGTTCATTATTGAGGGCGTAGAAGATCGTTGTTGTGGAGTGTGCCCAGTTCGATGTTGAGGTCCTTGAAACACTACAATTTGCTGGCATTTGTGAGATCACTATCCTTTTTGGAGAATCACAAGTTGTTGAAGGGAGAAGGTTGTGTAGGGAAGGTTGCTAATGAGATGGAGGTGGGATTTCTTGTGGATGCAACTCTAGCCAGAGATCGCTATTATTTGTCCTTCTTGATTCTGCAATTAGTTTGTTGGAGGAGAGAGACCTATATTCTAGTAATTCTACAACAATCGAGAAACAAAAATCAATTGCAAGATTTGCAGAGTTCTTAAGAGTAATTTTTCCGTCTTGTTTCCCTTATCAGTCACACTTCAAAGTTTGCTTCCAGTTTACTGCGTGAAGGTGTTTGTTGTGAGTTTTTCTATGAGCTTGCTGCATGAAAGAGTTTGTAGAGATGGAAAATACAATTGCAGAAACTTATCTCATTGAAGCCAATAAGCTATATGGCTCGAATTTCATCAATTGGAAATTCAATATGCATACCTTGATGGAAGGTTATGGTGTGTGGACAGTCGCAAAAGGAGATGAAGTGCGACCCGATGCGGTTGCAGGTGCGACATCGACAACAATCCAAGTTTTGGATAAGCGAGAGAACAAAGCCAAGGTATTATTAAGAATGTTTGTGAAAGATAATACAATTCCACACATTAGAGATGTTAAGACTTCTAATGAAACCTGGAAAGCACTTAAAGATTTGTATGAGACTAATAATACAAATCGTATTCTTTTTCTGAAGAGTAAATTGCTAAGTATGAAAATGGATGTAAATGAGTCCGTTAATACTTTTCTTGGGTGAATTAAACACATGAAAGATAAATTGGGAGATATAGGAGAAAAAGTGTCAAACACTGATCTTGTCACAATTACCCTAAATGGAATGCTAAAGGACTATCAAATGTTTATAATAGGCCTTGCATCTAGAGAGAAATCTCCTACCTTTGAGGAACTAATAGGTATATTGCTGCAAGAAAAAAAGAGGTGCACGAATTTGAAGCCTCAGAATTCAGACTTAGCACTATGGACAAAAAAGAGATTCCCTAAAGGGAAACTAAGAGAAGGAGGCAAAGGAGGAATTTCATTTTAGAGGAAGCCATTTGCAAATCCAAAATAAGGTATGTCATTTCCAAAGCGAAATAAAGATATGCCATCTAATAGAAATGAGCCTAAGTGTTTTTATAGTGGTAGGACTAGGAATCTTGCCAGAGAATGTTATAAGAAGAAAAGTGATGAGGTTAGACATAAAAATAGAAAACATTCAGGACACTTTGTAGAAGCAAACCTAAATTTTGGTTCAAAGGATTTTAGACTATTTGTGTCCAATGTTGCATTATCTGCTGAAACTGATGATGTTGATATATTCCAATAACATTGTCGAATGGTATTGTCAGACACATTTGCAATGTTTTGTATGTACCAGGGATAAAGAAAAATTTGGTCTCTGTGTCCACAATTACATATAAGAATCTGAAGGTTGGATTCTTCAAAACTTATTTCATAGTAAAGGACTTGCTAGATCATTACATAACTTTTGCTACAGGTGTCAGATATGGAGGCATGTACAAACTTGATGTTACCAACAAGAATCGTCAAGCATTGACTTCTGCAACTATGCCTACATAAACTCTTTGTCACTAGAGGTATGGTCACATTAATTATCATGATTTTTTGTTATTACAAAAACAAAGTATGGTTGAAGGACTCCCTATGTTGAAAAATGAGTATGTTTCGTGTTTAGTTTGTGCATTAAGAAAGATGCACATAGATGAATTCCCTTCTAATTATGACTGGAGAAAGAAAGATGTATTAGATCTTGTGCATACTGATGTTTGTTGACCAATGCAGACAAGGTCCTTGGGTGTTTTTTTTTTTTTTTTTNTTGATGATTGCATAAGATACACATGTGTTTATGTCCTTAGGAGAAAGATTGATGCTTTTGAATACTTTAAGGAATTTAGAAACATGGTGGAGAAGAAAACATGAAAAACCATAAAAATCCTCCATTCATATCAAGTGGGAGAGTACATATTAGGGAACTTCATCAAGTATTGCAAAGATCGTGGAATAGTACAACAATATACAATACCCCACACTCCACAACAAAACAGAGTTGCAAAAAGGAAAAAACAGATCTTTGGTGGAGTGTGCACGAAGTATGATGAAAGGTAAGGATCTCTCAAATGTTTTTTGGGTTGAGGCCATTAGCACTACTATTTATTTAAAGAATAGAAGTCCAACAAGGTGTCTTGATCATAAAACTCCTTTCGAAGCCTTGCATGGTTCTAAACCAATAGTTAATAATTTGAGGATATTTGGGTGTAAGGCTTTTGCACATATTCCAAAAGAGATCAGGAAGAAGATTGATGTTAAATCTATCAAATGTAATTTTGTAGGGTATTTTTCATAATTTAAGGCATATAAACTATTTGATCTATCTACTCACAAAGTGTTTGCGAGTAGAGATGTAAGTTTCCATGAGTAGGTAGAAGGAAATAATGAAGATAACAGTCTTGAAGTATGGTATGTACTTCTTGAAGAAGAAGAGTTCAAATAAGAGAAGAAACAACAACAACAACAATAGGAGCATCAACAGGAAGATGCATCCAGTGACATGGATACATCCAACAGTGAAGAAGGATCTTCACAAAATGGAGAAGAAGTCACCAGCTAATTGAGAAGATCTTCACGTCAGGTTCGTTCACCTGAAAAGTATAAAGATTATGCCTTCATGAGTAATATTTCAAATCTCATAGAACCCATGAGTTTTAATGAAGCTAACAAACATGAAGAATGGAGAAAATTAATGGAGGAAGAATATGACTCTATAATGAAAAACAAACCTTGGGAATTGACTGAATTTCCTAAAGATAAAAAACCCATAGGATGTAAATGGATATACAAACCCAAATTCAAAGCAGATGGTAGTATAGATAAATATAAAGCCAGATTGGTGGAAAAAGGGTACTCACAGAATGAGGGCATTAATTATGCATAAACATTTGCACCAGTAGATAAATTAAACACTATAAGATTGTTAATTGCACTAGATACAAAGTACCATTGGAAGCTTCACTAATTAGACGTAAAATCTATTTTTTTGAATGGTGAGTTAAAGGAAGATGTTTAATTTACTCAACTAGAGGGGTTTGTGAAAAGTGGTCAGGAACATTTAGTGTGTAAATTAAATAAAACATTGTATGGATTGAAACATGTGCCTAGGTGATGGTATGAAAAGATAGATTCCTTCTTTCTTCAGTAGGGTTTTATGAGGAGAAAAAGTGATACAAATATGTATACCAAGTTTGATGAAAATGGGCATGTTGTACTGATTTCCTCATATGTTGATGATTTAATTATTACAGGAAATTCATAAAAAATGATTAAGGGAAATAAGAAGCAAATGTCGCAGGCATTTGCAATGAAAGATCTTGGTGAGTTACATTACTGCCTAGGTCTTGAGGTTTGGAGAAATGATGGTCAAAATTTTGTTTCTCAGGGAAAATATGTTAGAGAAGTACTTACGAAGTTTAAAATGGATCAGTGTAAAGTTTCTTATGTTCCAATGCAACAAAACATAAAACTCTTTCGTGATGATGGTTCAAAGGAGCTAAATGGTACAGTGTATAGACAAATGGCGGGAAGCTTGAACTATCTAACTACAACCAGACCTGACATAACATATTTTGTTAGTGTGTTAAGTTAGTTTATGGAAAGACCTCTAGAAAGCCATTGGAATGCAACGAAAGGGGTACTCAGGTATCTCAAAGGCACAATTGATTATGGTATTAAATATACTGATTCATTTGATGTTGAGCTGGCAGGTTACTCAAATTCATATTGGGCTGGCAATTCAGATGATCTGAGATCTACTACAAGTTATGCCTTTGTCATTGGATCCGAGATTGTTTCAGGGAGCAGTAAGAAGCAACCTACGATATCTTTTTCGTCTACTGAGGCGAAATATAAAGCATTGTATGCAACAACTTGTGAAGTTGTTTGGTTTAGAATACTTCTTCAAGATGTTGGAGAACAACAAAGGAAAGCTATGATAATCAAATGTGATAACCAAAGCTCAATCAAGGTGGAAAACAATCCAATTTAGCATTCAAGGACAAAGCATGTTGATACTCAATTTCATTTTGTTCGAGAAAAGATGTAGTCTAATGATGTTTCTTTAATGTATTGTAATACTAGTGACAATGTAGCTGATATTTTTACAAAGCCTCTTGAGAAGATTAAATTTGGAGTGTTTAGGGAGATGTTGGGATAGGATCTTTAATTGACATCTAGATCTTATTTGTTAGAAAGTTGATCCTATTTGTTAGAAAGTTGTTTCTCTCCCTAAAGAAATTTATGTATCTTTATTATCTCATAATTCAATGATGATTTGTGACCGGTGTGTGGCGACCTCGAGGTCTCACCTAGGAGGGGCATTTCTTTCAAAAATCAATTTTGTCTTCCCTCGTCATTGTTTCAAGTGTAAGTTTAATTCATTTTTCGTAAATATATATGATTACATATTTTTTAATATTTCATCAAATTGAAGTTCATATTAATACCCTTTCATAAATCCATTATGAGGTTATGACAGATCCTTACGATCCCCATGACGAGTATTTGCACTCGTATGCTATAATCCTCTTGAACTCATCAAATTTCTAAATATTATACATCTAAATCAATTAAATCATTTAAATCATTTTATATAATAGTTTAAGGATAAATTAATTAAATCATTTAAATCATTTTAAATAACAGTTTAACTATACGTTGTACAGGTTGGGTACGTATTTGATCGATCGATCGATGGAATAAGCGCAGAAATGTTAACAGTAATGAATGTTTCTTTATTTGCGGTGCAATATTAGACTCATCCTTGCGGGAGTTGGTTGCCAACAAACCTCCACGACCAGGTGCCCCCATGATAGTTTTCACAATGTTCAACGATGATCAATATCACCGAGTCACCACATAACTCTACCCAACTTAAGAAAATATGACTAGTTATTTTTCTTGTTGAATTAGAGTAGTTCGAGCCTAGTGTTTATGGGGTTGTTGTTTAGTATCCATACCATCTATGAAGTGGGGAAGTATTGATGAGTTTCCTGTGACATTAAATGTTGAAAAAAAAGTTCTTAGCATTTCCACTTGGTCGTCGATTTATCAGATTTTTATTTCAATTACTCCAGATTTTTAGGGTTGTCTGCTACATTATTGAAGTAAAAGAGGTCTACATTTAGTGTGATGGTGAAATTATGGTTTTTATTTTACAAAGTTTAAGCAAATGTGTTAGGTTGGAATTTGGCAAGTGAATATGCTTGTTACCTCTAAATTTTGTATGAAAACACAACAACGATGATGATTACTAAATATTGTGAGATTGAAAGCATCAATGATTCTATAATCTACATTTCAAATCCCTTTAATAACATAGCAACTCGCACCCATACAACATCCGATGAAACTGACAACCCCATAACCAAGGCTATAGCTTCCTTTGCATTTAATTGTTTTGCAGTGGTGATAGAAAACATGGGGCAAGAACCAGTTAGAAATTTCTAATCAATGTCACATGTAGTCATTAATGGTTCCAACTTCCAACACAGTTATTACATGTATTATACATTTCAACTTATTTGTTTATTTTTTTTTCCTTCAAAATGAAAAGGAAGGAATATGTGTGGGGTTTTTAATTTATTAGACAGTATAATTGGGAAAATGTTTTCCAACATTTCAAAGTATTTCTCAGCTGTTTATTAGTTTTTTACTTCCAAATGAATTTCAAGGTATTTCTCAACGGTTTATTATTTTTTTTAGCTTCCAAATGAAAAGTAATGTGTGTCCCGTGTTTAATATATTAGACAAAGTATATTCGGGAAAAAATTGTAAATATGGAGTGCAGGGAAAGGAATGAAGTTAACCTTGAAAATATTTAAATTGAAAAAAAATTGCATACCAACTTCTCTCTTTAAAATATACGATGTGGTTTTACAGCAAAGCATTTTAAATCATTAGAAGCATAAGCAGTTGGCCAAAATAGTTAATATTGAAAATGTTAAAATTATAAAAACATATTACAGAAGGGTAAGTATATATACGAACTTCTATTTCTATCTTACACCAAAATGACTAAATCCTTTACCTGGATAAGAACTTGGTTTTACAACGCAGTGACTCTATTATACTTGACCATCCTTAACCAGATCGTATTTTCCAGTCATCGGAGATCTACAATCGGGTTAAGCTCATGTGTTTGGAGGTAGTATGATTAGCGATTATTGCTTTGCAATCCACGCATAAGTCCAGCAGAGTGGAGTTAAAAGTAGCCATTTGAAATCCAATTCAACAAGGTTCCATGTGTTAGGTACATACTTCGTTAGGTACATGAATTCCAATTTTTTTTATATATAGATGAATTCCATGTGTTACGTACATACTTCTTGTTCTTCTAGAGAAGAGGGCCTGCTATATTGACTGGAGTTGAGCACTGTTGCCAGCTCAAGTCTACTTGAATTCCGTAACTTTAGCAGAAATGATTAGCATGGCTGATGGCAAAAACGAAAACTGTACAAGGAAGCGCTGTATAATTTTGCACCACATATCTTGGCCGATCTATGGCAGAATTAATGGCAGAAGGTGCCGCTAAAAAAGAGCACCATACATTGAACTGATCAAGAGCATGAGTTGTTCTTCTGTTCCGATCTCTTAATTTTCATGAATCTCTTGTGGCCAATCATCTTGTCATTTTCCCTGATACTCCCAAGCTTCGGTCTCCAACATTGGCCTCTACACTTCACCAACTGCGCGTAGGCTTTTCGCAATTCGGGAGTATTCAAGAGTCTACTCTCATCCTCTGCGGAATCCCTGCCCACAGAAGACCTACGTTCATCAGCGTCAAGCCTTGCGCCGTCCATAAGCTTTGAAATAAACTCCGGGCAGACTCTGATCCGAAGTCCTCCAACGTCGGTTTTCTGTATCTCAAACGGTTGGAAGAAAGCAGAAGCACGTTCAATTCTGCGGAGTGGAGCTGATAGGCAAGCTGTGGAAGTAAGTGGAGATTTTGTGGGCGGCGGCGGCGATATTAAGGAAGCCAAAGATAAGAGAGATAAGGGAGACTGAAAGAAGTGTCTGGTTAGAAGGAAGTACTTGTTGCCCACCTTCAGTTGCTCTTTTGCAGAAAGAGTAGGAGTCTTCTTCCCGATGTAGAAAGAGTCGGAGTGACAGACTAAATGTTGAGGGAATT
>ML781852.1:248651-266544 GCA_009831015.1 Picea engelmannii | reverse complement strand
GTCAACTTAATATGGAACTGCTCTTGGAGCTACTCCTAGGTATGGAACTGCTATTACTGGTGCCTATTCCACGACGGCCTCTTACGAAGATGCTGATGCTCGTGATTAATATGCTCGTGGGTCTGATGTTCATGATCGAGATGAAGAGCCTAATGGATACCTAGGAAGTAGCTTTGCTGCCTTTCCTGCTGCTGTCTTTACTGCCTTCTATGCTGCGGATAATGGAACTGGAACTTAGCAAATGAGGGTTTCAATTTTGACTGCTATTATCTCAAAATCTACGGGGAATCCCTTGTATTATCCTTAGAAATGGCTAATCTTAGTGATTTATAGCATTAGCGACTCGGTTTCTGGGCTTATAAATTAGACTCTCAGTAAGGTATGAAATGAAAGCTTTTTAAATTGAGTATTCTCTCTCCGGTCCTTTGCCCATAGAAGAGTCCAAAGCACCCGGCTCAATGAACCCATAAGATTCTCCGCTTGGCTCAAACCTATAGGGAGGGTCAAAGACTAACAATAATTTCTGAGCGCAAAACATGATTTATGAGCGAGCATAAACTCGTATAATAAAGCATTCAGTCTTATTACTTCGTTACTAATTACTCCCACCCATAACCCAGCCAGCGGCATAAACTACAGTTGTGAACCCAAAGGCTATTATAACTGCCGAGTCGGACCTAAAGCTATGCGAGAGGATAAGAGGATAAGGCCCGTTGCATGACGTCTTTAGGTAAATAATCCGTTGTTGCGGGGACGGACAAAAGCAAGGGTAACAGGAGAAGGAGTACCGCCCGTTGTTAAAGCAAAGGCATCTGAGCGAGTTTAAGCCACAGATCGAGATGCAGTTCCAGATGGCTTATGCTGAAGATTTGACAGCTCGGGTTCGGAATGACACTGGAGTCACATAAGAGAGAAGAAAGGAAGTAAGTTCTCCATTCCATAGTAAGCCTTCTTCTCTCTCGCTATCACCCAGTAGACGAGTTAGAGAATGAATGAGTTAGCGAGTTACAGCGCATCACTCAGAAATTCTTTCATTTTCACGAAATCCCTTGAGAAGCTTTCCTCTGCTCTTTGTCACCCGAGGTATCAAGTCGGCCATTAGCTAAGGACTTCTCTTTCACCTTACTAGGTCACACCTAGATTTATTCCCCTCAAAGCCTGCCTAACTTACCTTACAAGATAGGTATTTAAGGAGGTAGTTTGGGAGATGAGGCGATATGGTTGACTTTGTTATATGACTACTTCTGGTGATGATCCGTCATCCATCAGTTTCTGGTTCTGGTTCTGGGTTTTCCGATCCGAAAGTTTCCGTCTGATGATCCGTTTCTGGGTTTCTGGGGGTTTCTGGCTGGTGATGTTTAGTAGAGTAGTAACATCGTGGAACAACCCATCCCATTAGGGTCGTACCGGGGTGTTTATCGTGGAATACAAATATGATTGCTATGGTCCCCAAAAACGACTGCTCTTAGGTTAGGGCCTCCCCATTCCCAGAAGTAGGCGTGCTTTTAGGAACAACCATATGTAGTACTGCGCTCGGGAGGGAGCGCAGGAGACATGGTAATCCCATTCATTTTTTGCTAAACTCAATGGCTCAGAACGAACGCGTCCATCCTTCAAAGTTCTAATACAAGCTTTTTGGACGCTTCAATAGGCAGTAGGAGCGAGGTATGAAGCAATGTAGAATTCGATTCCCATTCAATTAATGAATGAAAAAGTAATGACTCATATACTATTTTATATACACTATAAGTAAGTAAGAAAGAGAAAATCTCACAGATTCAATCTCTTCAAAAAAGACGGACCTTTGGTTGGTTGGCCAAGAATAGGGATTCTAAAAAGTAGCATCACCACACCTTACGGACGGGGTTGACGCACACCTTTTTTGGGGTCTTTACTTTAAATTCAATTCTTTCGCGGTGAGGGGCCAGAGATAAATAGATAAAGGCACTTTATTTCCAGAGCTATGCTCAGGTCAGCCTAGGTGGGATATAACCAAAACGAACTCTGCCTTTCGTTTGCTTAATGACATCAAGAAATCAATTTGATATGCGCCATCCTGCGCTAGTCTGCCAAGCAGGCAGAGCGGAGATTGGGGGATAGAGTAGGGCTTCAAGCTTAATGCAAGCCAGCCAGGGAAGGCGCCTGAGCTGTGGAGCTCGCTACGGGGCCCCTACGCATATGCTCCTGCAAGCCTTTAATTCCCAATGCCTGGTTTATGCTCATCTTGAAGGCCTCGAAAAGGTGACTCACCCCTCCCTTACTCAGTACCCCATCTCACCATCTCATCTTACTCAGTACCCATCTAAAGCGTTTTCTAGTGACCTATTCTAGTTACCGCCCATGGCTAGTTACCTAATCTAGTTCCCGACCCGTTGTTAGTTCACTCTCTGCCCACTGTTAGCTTAGTTCCCATCCTTCATTGGTATTATAGTTACAGTCATGTGGGATAATACAGTCATCAAACTGTCATCATCCGGTTGAGGACCTTCGGCATAAATACGTGAATTTTGCTCTTATATTAAATCAGCCATATCCGGTTATTGACCGATCACTAGTGGAAATCTGGGTGGAAATTAGGATCAGTTGAGTCCACTTAGCTACCGAACTCAATTCAATAAAGATGTTAGGTGCTGAAGGTCGTTAGACTTAATTACATATATAAACAGTCTACTTTAGACTCTTCACTCCTAATTAATACTCGTTAAAGACTGCGCCAATGAACGAAACTATGATCCAATGGTCAAGCTGAGCACTCCGGCCAAGGTTGGATCCTAACCCAGACACCCAGTCCCACCCGATTCAACAGAACGCCAGCTAATCCGAAAGCACAACACCATACCATAATGACTGAGAAATGTTATGCCTCCGGTACTTATATAATACCTAAAGACGCAGACTATGCTTTTTTCCGGGAGTTAGGGCGCCGGAGTACAACCTATAAAGCCTCTTGCGGATACGAGGGCAATTTACCAACCAGTGGACCCTAAGGTTAAGGTAACAGAGGTAAAGATAGCTACGAGAGCAGAACCAGGCAACCCTGAGCGATTATTTAGTAGTTTACGCGACCTAGTTGATCGAGTTACAAAGTAAAAGCCAGGAGCAGAGACCAGACAAAGGCATTATAAGGAAAGGCAGGTGCTCCGCATTTTATTAATCTAAAGGGAGTTGAGCTTCTTGACCCAGGCGGATTATTTGCTCGGGATCGAGTTGAAGTTCCTGTAGGGGGTTAAGCATCCCCGCCATCCATCTGTCCAATTCCAATTCGAGACCAACTATAAGCACCAGCGGCGGGCGGTAGCAACACCAGCATCATTGGCATCTTACTGAGCAAGCATCCGTTTCATCACCTATGTCGGAAGCATCAGTGACTGTTTAACCACCAACAATTCTTGTTGGGCCATTGCCCGTTTCATATCCACTTCCATAGCCGCCGACTGACCGTAAGCACCAATAACGGATACATAGGCGGGCAACTTATGATTTATATACAAAGCGGGTTCCCCATTATAGGTTTTTCTCCCACGAGGTTATTACTTTTCCTATGCTTATCAAAGTCTCATATATAAAACAAATTGGACTCGTCCAATGATTTTTGTCTGAGTGCAAGAGGATAAAAAGAATCAACTGAATAAACTAGATCAAAGTAAGATGTTGGATCAACGGAAAGAGCTGGATCTCGATCTCGTCTTGGAACATCTGGAGCGGAACATCTGGATCTGGTTTTGCAAGCTCTCGATCTGGAACTAATGAATATGGCTCGCCGTGCGTGTCTCCCTGCTACAACTGCGTATAGTGACAGTGCTGATGGATCTGGTACTGATGCCATTGGTGGTGCTGGTTCAACTGGTTGAACTGCTGCAACTCCCTTTAGATTAATAAAGTCGGGTCATAACCTAGTTCTTCGACAGGTGCTTCAACTGGATCATTCACCGGTGCTGGGTCTTGATCACAAACACGAAGGTCAGTAACTGGGTCAAGCTAATCAGCTCAGTCAACTAGTAGATCTGCCCTAGCTTATGCTGTCTCTACCGCTACTTACTAGTGCTTCATAAACTACTTAACTATATGACTTGGGAACCAGTGCATCAGGATAAAGAGTATCAAAATCCCATCCCTCAAATTCCCCTTTCCTGGGGGTTAAATATGGGATATTTTACCCAAATGTTCTTTATAGAGAAAATCCATTCTGCATTAATGATAGTGCCTACTTAAGGTGGCTTTTTCTCCGTGCCGTCAGCGTTAGCCTAAGCCCAAATTTATTTTGAAACGACATCTTTTTGAGATAAAAGGCCTCTTATCAAGTCGCATCGCCTCTCACGGATCAAGTCGCCTTCGCATCGCCTTCGTTCGGTTCAAGTCGCATCGCCTCCAGCCCTCCTTCTAACGGTTCAAGTAGACTTCGGCCTCTCACGGATCAAGTCGCATCGCCTCCAGCCCTCCTTTATTGAGAGGACCCTAAAGGGCATAAATATGGGCTTTTCTCACGGTTAAAGTCATAGCGCAAGTCGTAGCGCCTCATTTCGCATCGCCTCCAGGCCTCCTTCTAACGGCTCAATAAGTTTGACCTTGCTCTCGGAAGAGCAAGCGATGAATCCCTTCTCGAACTTCGCCTTCTCACGGATCAAGACTTAGTTATAATCTAAAAGTGTTACTCTTTAGGGCATAACAAGATATCTTCTAAATTTTTTTCCTTTTACCCAAAGTTTGATGTAATAGATTTTATTTTTCAATTAAAAAATAGAGTAAACTTCATTTATTATAGGTGCCTCTAACTACATTTCGCGGATCAATATGTTTAATGCTCTGATCTACTATCCTATAAGACACCTCATGCAACCATCCAAGATGCACCCAATTGACTTTGAGTCTTATTAATTAATTCAAGGACTATAGTAATAATTAATCCAAATGGTTTACTGTTGACATTGCATCGGTTCTAATTTTGACTAGCAAATTTTTTCCTTTCACCCAAAGTTTGATATAATAGGTTTTATTTTTCAATTAAAAAATAGAGTAAACTTCATTTATTATAGGTGCCTCTAAATACATTTGGCGGTCTGACATCAACATGTTTAATGCTCTGATCTACTATCCTATAGGGCACCTCATGGCCTTTAATGTTGTTGCTGCCAAATTTCCCAACTTAGGATAGAGCTTTTGGATGTCCCTGCAGTGGTGGAGGCTAAATCGATCGGCCAATATATGTTGGATAAGGCAATTGTAGCTAAATGTTTGTGGTTAAATTTTGATTCACGGAGGCCCTAGAGACTAGAACTTTGGACTTCTAAATCCCTCCTTAATATTGTCACATATTTCATAAGTGAGTTGAGAAGGATTCTTAGGCACTAAGATTGTCGGCCATCTCATTATAGTGAATCTGTAGTGATTAGTGCACCCTCTAAACTGAACATAATTAATCTTTATGGGTTAAGAAAGAAGACAAATAAACTTATTAAAAATAACACAAATAAATAAGGTAACGTAGAGTATCATCTCATGATGGTAACTTTTTAAAATAAAAATAAATTGAAAATATTCATAAAGATATGAATTAAGAAAGATATAGAAATACAAGTTAATTTCTTTAAATAAAAATAAATTGAAAATATTTATAAAGATGTGAATTAAAAAAGATCTCGAAATACAAGTTACTTTTTACCATGTTTTGTCATTTTCTCTCAAACCCTCCACACTAGTTCTCCTCCTCCACGCTTCTATGCAACACTAGTTCTCCTACTCCACGCTTGTTGGCAAGGCTTTGTGAGGGTCCACAATTTTTTTCTTCTCCACGCCTTGTCTATGAGGCTCCATGAGCCAACCGATCCAAGTCGAACTTGTGAGGCTTCACGACTTACTTGTGAGGCTTCATTTGTTACCTAGCCATTAACAAATCTTCAAAGAAAGCATTTCTTGTCCCACTGAACCGTCCTTTGAAATCCCAACTTCCTCTTATACCGTTATTTCCCCCAAAAGTGTCTTGGATTACTACTATTATTATCTCTATTATTACCTCTTTATGTAAACTTATTTTTCCAGTGGTTTCAGGCGGTTTCACTGGCGGAGGATAGGCAGTTTTGTCCAAGGAAGCAAAGGATCCATGATCGAAGCTCTGGTAGATCTTAAGTAAGTAAAGACAAAAACCCTCGTTTTTGTTTTTTAGGATTTTTACTATGCAGTTTGGGGTAATGTTACAACACTACAATAACATATTGCTTTTGAAAAGCTGCAAGGGTTTGTTTTCCTTGGTTTTGAATGGAGTAATTCAGCCACAACTATTTATGGGAATCACTCCAATAACAAATTGCTTTTGACAAGATGCAAGGGTTTGTTTTCCATGGTTTCTAATGGAGTAATTCCCCCACAACAATTTATGGGAATCATTTATGGATTATTTGCACACAAATTGTGAACACCCATTATCCTAATACTTACATATATCAGGCCATTCTTCTCGAAGCTGAGAAGACTAGCCTGATATATGTGATTTGGCAGCGCATGGGTGGGAGCCTGGCTCAATTCTGCATCATTGTTTTCGGTACAATAATATTGTATGTAGTTCAATCTCTCAATTGATCTTCCAATCAACAATCAATTGTTCTCGAGCTAGTCTTCTCGGAATCATGGTCGCAATTGGTTGTTTCCATAATTTTCTTGGGATAAATTTCTTTGTAATTTGAAGAAGGTAAGTTTGTGGTATTATTCGAACCTTTGAAATACATGAGATATCTAGGCATTGGTTTACCCCACAGTGAGTACAAGGCCACCATTGACAAATGCAAGTGGAAAATCCAAGCTCTCATTGTAGACAACACCGATTAGGGTTCGAATCGCATGGCACAACATTCAGATTATATGGTGGACCCTTTGGGAATATGAGAAATCACGTCGAGCTTTCCCATGGTGCGAATAATGGGCTGGATATTGCCTCCAGAATTTTGAAGCCAGTTAGGGAACAATTACTATAATCGCCTATGTCAAATTTTATTAGTTGATTGGTGTGGTGGCTACTGAATTTACAGGAGGACTTGCCATTCCTTTCCATCCTTGTAAAGAAGACAAGCCTAAGCCTCCAATAGAGGGTTGTATTTATGATTCTACAAAAGAATATCAGAGGGTTGTTTTTTACTCTTTGATACCTCTTATTTTTTCAATAAGAAGGTAGTAGAGTTGGCATGCCAAATGTTTGTTGAGAGGTCTGCAACTCCTTTTCAAGATAACCACAGGTTACTGTGCCCATAACATTTACAATATGCAAAGGTTGTTGTACAAGTTCACTCGACTCGGAAGTGGAAATCTCAAGCTGCACCGGTCGATCGGTTCAAGCTCCTAGGTAAGCAACTTTGTTGAACCTGTCTGAAATATTATTAGGGACTAACTACAGTTTCAAGTGAAAATATAATTTAATCCTATTTTAGTTTAATTACAGAAGAGTGTAGCTAAAAGTTAATGTTTGAAGACCAGTATTTGATGATTCACACAAATTTACATGTTGGTTATGGTAGCAGAAGATAAAATAATATTAAAAAAAAATGTTGTCTGTATGATATCAGAAAAAGGAGTAAATAATATAACAGTCAAATATTAAGGCTACCAATTCAGACAAGCTCCTCCAAACTAGACATCCTAAAGTTGGGGATCAATTTTGGAGTTGGGATTCTTGCTCACAGTAAAGACGGCCTTTTCCAAATACATTAATCATGTCATTTTGGTAGATTACAATTTTTTTCATGTTATTTTTAGTATCTATCAATGAGAAATTTAAAATTGCATAGTTACTATACTACAACAAATCCATACGAACTTACAGGTTGTGTTTTCTTACCATCAATGCTTGATAATTCTTTGGATTGTTGTTGTTTTGCATATTAATGAAGAAGGAAGTGCACCGACAAATATGTGGTGCATTGAGAGATATTCCAAATGTTTTTCGAGCAATTTCCACCCAGGCCTTTACCAAGGACACCAAGAAATATGTGGTTCTTTGATAGAAATTCTAGAGGTTTTTCGAGCAAATTCCAACCAGGCCTTTACCAGGGACTCGAGAGTTGAATCAATCAAGTTGGGAAGGAAAAATCCAATGGAGGCACTGTGTGCAATGCAAGAGGCAGGGTGATTAGTTGATTGATTGGGTGAGGCAAGGTGATTAGTTGATGGAATGGGCTTCAGCAGGAGAGACTAGATGATTTGTTGATGGAACGATAATGGTTCATGATGATGGAATGGGCTTGAGCAAGAGACACTAGATGATTTGTTCATGGAAAAATATTGATTCATGATGATGGAATGGGCTTGGCCTTGCATGGCCTTATTAGTTAATTATTCATGGGACTTGACCTCCATTTATGGACACAAATCTTGCATGGTGTTCAGCGTTTACTGCTGGGCACATAACCTGAGTGAATAACCTGACTAAAGAAGGGGAGTAAAGAGGGAAAACATTAAATGTTAACAAATTGATGTTATCTCTCAAGATAACATTAGTTCACCTCCAAAGATGTACACCTTAATGTAATCATTATTTCCTAAGTTTTAAATGAAATACTTTGCATATCTTCTCCTCGTGTCTCGGGAAGAGGCCAAATAAGAGCTCAAACTGAAAAGTTAGGATAAAAATTTAAATTTGAGTTGAGAAAATTGTATAAATCTCATAAAACTTTGGCTAAAATGGTTCTGGTTGGTGTTGCTTTCATTGCATAACTAATAGAACAACGCCAAACCATTTACTGATAGTCCCACCTTGAAGGGAAGGGACTAATAATGTTTACAATTGTTGTTGGTGTATATATTTGTAAATTTGAACTTAATATTAAAGCAATAAAATTCAATATATTAATTACATCACATATATGTGAAAGGGTTATATTTCTCAACTTAATTTGTCGACATGATGGTGACATATTTTAATTACTAGATCACATCTTTAAATTTATTTTAATTTTAAATATTATAGATCCATTTTATCACTACAAAACTAACATAGATTTTAAGTTGTTATGAGGTATTAAAACTTAGTGTAAATTAATATATATTAGAAATATAAAATATGAATATTAATAATAAATTGATAAGAATAAATTAATATTTTTTTTTTTTAAGCGTATGTAATAATTTATTTTAATTTAGGTGTGGGAAATTTATACAAAAATTTCTTGTGGGCATGTCACTTGGGAAACCAGACCAACAACAAAGAAATAGTCATATGTCCATTGACTCTGAATCAAGTTCCTTCTTATACCCTGTCTACCTATTTAAACATTGTAAAGAAATATCTAAAGTCTAATGGAGGGTATAAGATATATATTGGTGTCCATCATGATACAAAAAACCAAAAAGAAGTACATATTATTCATTCATCTAGTGACGATGTTTTAGGCTCTTGAGGTGGCCCAAGAGCCTCTGGCTAGGTGTTCTTTGACATGGTTATTGTCGTCACGGAGCTGGAAGGAGGGATTCGAGCCAAGACCTCTTGGATTAGCAGGTGGAACTCATCCAATTGCAATTGAAATTTATTTTGAGCATCCTCTCTCGTTTTCAACATATGACCCAATGACATCTTGAGGTGCCAATACAATTCTACTATTTTCCAGTATTTAGTTTCACAACCTATCGAGCTGCCAATATCCAAAACCCAATTGATGATTTCCTTGTCCACCTCCCGGTTCGGTGTTAAGCTATGTTCCAGGTGAATTTCAGCTTCCACTTCCTCCAGGTGCGCTCAAATGCGTGGTGGGGTTTCCACATGCAAATTCATCTTTGAGGGTTAGGTGTCTCGTTGTATGCAGGTGCTGAAGGTCCTCTCTACGGAATTGTTGGTGGGTACCCCCCCATGCCTATACCCACATCGATATCCTTGTTGAGGTTCCATCGAACTCTCGATCCTCTGCCCAAATCCAAGACTGATGTGAACTAGAGATGGTTTGGGTGTTAGTTCACCATGCTCCCCACTATCGCTACATCGCATGCTAAGCCAGTTAAGGATAAATTAATAATTTACTCTTAACATCATAATAATTATAAAATTTATAATTAAAAAAATAACATAAATTTATATTAAATTTACTTTCTTAAATATTGTGTCGGAAAAAAAGATCACCATACATCAAATTGACCAAGATTTTTCCTTCTATTCCAATCTCTTAATTTTCATGAATCTCTTGTGGCTAATCATCTTGTCATTTTACCTGATACTCTCAAGATTCAGTCTCCAATATTGGGATCTTCACTTGACCAACTGCGCATAGAGTTTGCCCAAAGATTTGAAATACAAAGTTTACAGAGGTGCACATGTTGGAGTAATTAAGTCCTACTTTTCTTGTGCTTAATATTTGATATTAGTTATTGTAATCTSTATATGAAATGTTTGTTTAGGAGTTTKTTATATCTACATCCTATTTATGTGTGAAGTTGAGAGATTATTTCAACTAAATGGATTGTATGGCTAAGATAGCCTATCTATATTAAGTCAAAACTTAATGTATTTATATTGATTGAATAATATAATATGTATAGTTTTTGTGTGCACAATGATTTTCTAAGTTGGTATTAGAGTTAGTCTAGGATTAACTCCCTCATGAGAGGGTCGGGGAAAAAAAGATCTTGTGACATGTACTAATCTTTGGGATAGAAGTAGGATTAGCATAGTTGTGTGAGAATAGATGAGTGGATTGTTATTGTGTTTAGTTTGTGTTTTTGTACCATTGTTGTGTTGCTTGAAAGACAAGGAGATCCTTTGAAAAGACTTCAATTGTCACTAAAAAGAGCACAGTTCAATTCATTTCTAAGCCTTATGGAGGAATAGCTACAAGTTGAGGAAAGTGTTAGTAGAACCGATTTTTGATAGCCCACGTGAAGAAGCCACTTCACAAGATGATTAAGATAAACATTTCTTAGTGGAATTGCATCTGAATTTTGTTGATCGTTGTTGGTCCAAATCTATATATGAATTCGGGATACGAATATTTTTCCATCATATTTTCTGAGTGAATAAGACAAAGAGAAATTTTGACCACATTAGAGGTTTCAACAAATATACATATGGAAAGATGTGCAACATCGAAGATGGAGTCTTTGTGATAGATTGTTGCTATGTATTGAAGAAATCGATTTCGTGTAACGAAGTCACATAATGATAGAGGAGGAGAAGCCTAGTGAGGGCACCGAGATTTGAACCGTTGTTGCTGGGAAGTTTCGACAAGGTCCTAAGTGAATTCTTTTTTATAAGGACGACATTGGTGTTATATTAGTATATCAATTTATTTTAGTAGAGAAAATTTCGTCATTTTATTCCTAGTTTGTAAAATAAATGAAGAACTTATCATATTTTTTAGATGACTGAAGAGATTTGTTTCTTAACGAATAGAATGAGCTATGTATGTCGTCAAGAACACTGTTATTATGTTGTGACTACAGTTTGTGTACTTGTGAGATGAAATAGGTCACGTCGTAAGACTGAATTCTGGATACATTCAGTATCTAGACTATTTTCCTATATAATTGGCGAATACAATGAGCTATGTATTTCAATAGATGGAAGTATGCCAATAGAATGATTTAGTTTCTAGACTGCTTTTCTGAAAAATACAATGAGCTATGTATTTTAGCATATAGAATTGTCAGTTATTACAAATACAAAATTGATGGTCAAAAGCAATTGTATCTTCAATGAATCAAGTGGTAGATCAAATGAATTATTGTGTGAAAGAGTGTAGTCTATGAAATTTCAGAAGTGGATAAAGATGTTGATGAAGACTATACCAGACATAGATGACAAAGATCAAATATCAAAGCCAAGTACTCGTTAAGGGAGGGTGTTGGAGTAATTAACTCCTACTTGTCTTGTGCTTAGTATTTGATACTCCTCATCATAGAATGTATTAGTTATTGTAATCTCTACATGAGATGTTTGGTTAGGAGTTTGTTATATCTACATACTATTTATGTGTGATTTTTAGAGATTATATCAACTAAATGGATTGTATGGCTAAGATAGCCTATCTATCTTAAGTCAAAGATTAATGTATTTATATTGATTGAAGAATATAATAAGTATACTTTTTGGGTGTGCAATTATTTTCTAAGTGCACATACCATAAATCCTCATTAGAATTAGTATATAAATGCTCAATTTCAATTAACATTGTCTAATTGAAGTAGATGATTCCAACTTAGAAGTTTGATGCATATATTTTTTTTATGTATATTCCCTTCAAATCATTTTATAGTTTTCATCTTCGAAATCGACCTCCACTTTCTATTCAGCTTCAACTTCGGCCTCCACTTTCTGTTAGGCTTATTCAGTGGCCTATTCCTGCTCTTCTTCGTCTTGCTTGGAGTTAGAGAAAATTCGATGGTGGCCTCCTTCTTCCTGCATCTCGTCGGCTTGTGAAGATTTATTGGAACCTTCTATATTCATCTTCTTAATCTTCTTCTGTTTGTTTCACCATGATAAGTGGTACACGAACAATTTTTAAAGGATCACCTTCTAGAAAATGAGCATCTACATGAACAATATCTCCTAGTTTAATGCTAATAAAATCGAACCACAATTCCTGCATCTTGTTCTTGCCATTTCCCATTTATGAGAACCTAAACAAAAACAAAATTATACTAATTAGGGTTGTCGTGATAATGTGTAAGTTGCATTTTCTAGCTTGCAATATTACTTCTTTTGGCTAACTTTGTTTGTTAAAGAGGAGAATATGGAATTTCGTTTTAGGAGCTAAACGTGCAATGAGAGAAGTCGCGGCGTCACTGGCATTGTTCTCCTATAGGAAGTTGATTGTTAAGTTTATAAACAACAGAAAAATGATTCCAATAAAGTATTTCCAGTTGGGAGGTTCACCCTGAAATTAATTGATTCTTCCAGAGTGTGTAATAAGAATAAACAACTGAACCGACTATAATGTAAGGAAGGTTTGCACAAACTTGTCCAACCTTACCCCTCCATTAGAAATAGAAATAGCCATGAGTGTTGCAGCTTCCATGACCCATGACAATGAGTTACACATAAAACATAAAAACTTCAAGAATTTGTTCTCCTTAAATTGATCATTATAGCATCAAACTTCATTATTTTTCTTAGCAAAACATGAAATTTCAAATTTTAATTGAATAGTTCTGGCTATAAAAAATACAAGTACACCAAAAGGCCCATGTCATTTCCTATAAACTAAGCGCAAGTGGGATTGGAGATAAATTAGGTAGAAGTAAAGAAGCAAGCAAGCCTGCAATCATTGTTTTGTTTTCGAGATGAGATGAGCGCGCCACCCAAATAAGGGTGAGTTTCCATGCGTAATACAATGAATGTTGAAGGTAACAAGACCTTCAAAATATAAATGTTTTTTTTAATTTTTCAAGAAATATGATAACAATGTATTGTTAAGGTTTTGAAATTAAATTTGATTAATTTTCTCTTATCGCTATCAATTCTCTCATTCTTCTTGATTTGGGATATTTCTGTATTAAGTTTGTTGAAAGAAAGAATGGACGACACACTGAAAGAGTTAAAGGAGAAGTTGGTGGAATCAGGATTTATCAGAACTGTCATTGAAAATTTCTCTCCTCGTGTGAAGTTATATGTAATCTGCAACGATAAACAAATCAACTTAGGTGATGAATTATCGTTTGCTAAAGCTCAAAGCAAACATGTTAGATTTCAAGTCTATAGGGAGTGTTCCTGATCCGGATCTAATTGAAATATTCAATAACCCCAGATCAATAGTAGTGGTAAGACTTAGAAATAATGGAGAATAGTCTAGAATTACTAATCTTACATAGTTGTTATGTAGTTAGGATTGGATATTTTATTGACATCTAGATCTTATTTGTTAGGAAGTTGTTTCTCTCCCTAAACGAACTCATGTATCTTTATTATCTCATAATTCAATGATGATTTGTGAGTGGTGTGTGGCGACCTCCAAGTGAATCCTATCTCACCTAGGAGTGACAAATTTATTTCAATAATCAATTTTGTCTTTCCTCGTCATTGTTTCAAGTTGGTATCAGAGCCTGGTCAGAGGCTGAGTACAGGAGTTTGTTGTAGGATCCGCAACATGGAGAGTTCGCCTACGTGGAGAAGATTAAAACGTTGTTGGAGTATTGTGCGCCTACGTGGAGGGGATCCGATCGATGTTGGAGTATTGTGCGCCTGCGTGGAGGAGATCTGATCAATGTTACTATCTTGGGAAGCTCATAGCAAGAGTCTCTTCATAAGAAGACGAGACGAGATCCAAGATTCCGGTAACCAGACTAGAATATAACTTGGGATTTGCGTCCATAGCTTTGCATCACGCCCCGTAAATATTTGTTTGTTGGATCAACCTTGGGATATTTTGTTTTGTTGGATTTTCTTCACTGAGCAGTGGTGAAGACGAAGGATTTCATGTGGATTTTGGTATTTTATCCTCAATTTATCATTTGTTCCTCTTGTGCATTTATCACTGTTGTATTGAAGTCCGTGATTTCTACAGTGTGAATGGTGGAGCAGTCTTTCCAAAGGATATCGGATCACTACTGTTGTTGGATATCATTGTTGTTGGAGAGGAGATCGCTTCTATTGGAGATCATTTCCCAGTTCATTATTGAGGGCATAGAAGATCGTTGTTGTGGAGTGTGCCCAGTTCGATGTTGAGGTCCTCGAGACACTACAATTTTCTAGCATTTGTGAGATCACTATCCTTTTTGGAGAATCACAAGTTGTTGAAGGGAGGTGGTTGTGTAGGGAGGGATGCTAATGAGATGGAGGTGGGATTTCTTGTGGATGCAACTCTAGCCAGAGATCGCTAGAATTTGTCCTTCTTGATTCTGCAATTAGTTTGTTGGAGGAGAGAGACCTATATTCTAGTAATTCTACAACAATCGAGCAACAAAAATCAGCTGCAAGATTCACAGAGTTCTTAAGAGTAATTTTTCCTTCTTGTTTCCCTTATCAATCACACTTCAAAGTTTGCTGCGTGAAGGTGTTTGTTGTGAGTTTTTCTATGAGCTTGCTGCGTGAAAGAGTTTGTAGAGATGGCAAATGTACTTGCAGAAACTTATCTCATTGAAGCCAATAAGCTATATGGCTCGAATTTCATCAATTGGAAATTCAATATGCATACCTTGATGGAAGGTCATGGTGTGTGGACAGTCGCAAAAGGAGATGAAGTGTGACCCGACGTTGTTGCAGGTGCGACATCAACAACAATCCAAGATTTGGATACGCGGGAGAACAAAACCAAGGTATTATTAAGAATGTTTGTGAAAGATAATACAATTCCACACATTAGAGATGTTAAGACTTCTAATGAAACCTGGAAAACACTTAAATATTTGTATGAGACTAATAATACAAATCATATTCTTTTTCTGAAGAGTAAATTGCTAAGTATTAAAATGGATGTAAATGAGTTCGTCTTTTCTTGGGCGAATTAAAGACATGAAAGATAAATTGGGAGATATAGGAGAAAAAGTGTCAAACACTGATCTTGTCACAATTACCCTAAATGGAATGCTAAAGGACTATCAAATGTTTATAACAGGCCTTGCATCTAGAGAGAAATCTCCTACCTTTGAGGAACTAATAGGTATATTGTTGCAAGAAAAAAAGAGGTGCACGAATTTGAAGCCTCGGAATTCAGACTTAGCACTATGGACAAAGAAGAGATTCCCTAAAGGGAAACCAGGAGAAGGAGGCAAAGGAGGAATTTCATTTTAGAGGAAGTCATTTCCAAATCCAAATTAAGGTATGTCATTTCCAAAGCAAAATAAAGCTATGTCATCTAATAGAAATGAGCCTAAGTGTTTCTATTGTGGTAGGACTAGGAATCTTGCCAGAGAATGTTATAAGAAGAAAAGTGGTGAGGTTAGACATAAAAATAGAAAACATTCATGACACTTTGCAGAAGAAAACCTAAATTTTGGTTCAAAGGATCTTAGACTATTTGTGTCCAATGTTGCATTGTCTGCTGAAACTGATGATGTTGATATATTCCAATAACATTGTCGAATGGTATTGTCAGACACATTTGCAATGTTGTGTATGTACCGGGGATAAAGAAAAAATTGATCTTTGTGTCCACAATTACAAATCAGAATCTGAAGGTTGGATTCTTCAAAACTTATTTCATAGTAAAGGACTTGCTAGATCATTACATAACTTTTGCTACAGGGGTCAGATATGGAGGCATGCACAAACTTGATGTTACCAACAAGAATCATCAAGCATTGACTTCTGCAACTATGCCTACATAAACTCTTTGTCACTAGAGGTATGGTCACATTAATTATCATGATTTTTTGTTATTACAAAAACAAAGTATGGTTGAAGGACTCCCTATGTTGAAAAATGAGTATGTTTCATGTGAAGTTTGTGCATTAAGAAAGATGCACATAGACGAATTCCCTTCTAATTATGACAGGAGAAAGAAAGATGTATTAGATCTTGTGCATACTGATGTTTGCTGACCAATGCACATAAGGTCCTTAGGTGTTGTTGTTTTTTTTTTTTCTATTTATTGATGATTGCATAAGATACACATGTGTTTATGTCCTTAGGAGAAAGATTGATGTTTTTGAATACTTTAAGAAATTCAGAAACATGGTGGAGAAGCAAACAGGAAAAACCATAAAAATCCTTTGTTCATATCAAGGGGGAGAGTACATATTAGGGAACTTCATCAAGTATTGCAAAGATCGTGGAATAGTACAACAATATACAGTACCCCACACTCCACAACAGAACATAGTTGCAAAAAGGAAAAAACAGAACTTTGGTGGAGTGTGCACGAAGTATGATGAAAGGTAAGGATCTCTCAAATGCTTTTTGGGCCGAGGCCATTAGCACTGCTATTTATTTAAAGAATAGAAGTCCAACAAGGTGTCTTGATCATAAAACTCCTTTCGAAGCCTTGCATGGTTCTAAACCAACAGTTGATAATTTGAGGATATTTGGGTGTAAGGCTTTTGCACATATTCCAAACGAGAACATGAAGAAGATTGATTCTAAAGCTATCAAATGTAATTTTGTAGGGTACTTTTCAGAATTTAAGGCATATAAACTATTTGATCCATCTACTCACAAAGTGTTTACGAGTAGAGATGTAAGTTTCCATGAGTAGGCAGAAGGAAATAATGAAGATAACAGTCATGAAGGATGGTATGTACTTCTTGAAGAAGAAGAGTTCAAATAAGAGAAGAAACAACAACAAGAAGATGCATCCAGTGACATGGATACATCCAACAGTGAAGAAGGATCTTCACAAAACGGAGAAGAAGTCACCAGCTAATTGAGAAGATCTTCATGGCAGGTTCGTTCACCTGAAAAGTATAAAGATTATGCCCTCATGAGTAATATTTCAAATCTCATAGAACCCATGAGTTTTAATGAAGCTAACAAACATGAAGAATGGAGAAAATTAATGGAGGAAGAATATGACTCTATAATGAAAAACAAACCTTGGGAATTCACTGAATTTCCTACAGATAAAAAGCCCATAGGATGTAAATGGATATACAAACCCAAATTCAAAGAAAATGATAGTATAGATAAATATAAAGCTAGATTGGTGGAAAAAGGGTACTCACAGAATGAGGGCATTGATTATGCATAAACATTTGCACCAGTAGCTAAATTAAACACTATAAGATTGTTAATTGCACTAGATACAAAGTACCATTGGAAGCTTCACTAATTAGATGTAAAATCTATTTTTCTGAATGGTGAGTTAAAGGAGGAGGTTTACCTTACTCAACCAGAGGGGTTTGTGAAATGTGGTCAGGAACATTTAGTGTGTAAATTAAATAAAGCATTGTATGGATTGAAACATGCACCTAGGTCATGG
Source organism: Picea engelmannii (assembly GCA_009831015.1). Lineage (NCBI taxonomy): Eukaryota > Viridiplantae > Streptophyta > Pinopsida > Pinales > Pinaceae > Picea > Picea engelmannii. Next base: position 248,725 of record ML781852.1, on the reverse strand, counting down.
TATGAAAAGATAGATTCCTTCTTTCTTCAGTAGGGTTTTATGAGGAGAAAAAGTGATCCAAATCTGTATACCAA
>ML781852.1:202985-218541 GCA_009831015.1 Picea engelmannii | reverse complement strand
AGAAGTGGGTTAACCCTAAAATAAGGAAAGTGGGGCCAAGTGACCTAGAAGATGTTTTTAAGGAAGCTACTTGGAGAGTATAAATAAGAGGCAAGGCTCTCTCATTTTAATAACACTTGAGCATATTGAATATATATATGTGTTTGAGGTAACCAAGGATATATAATCCTAAATTCTGAGGAAAGGTTAAGAAAAGAAGGCCAAAATGCAAGGACGGATAAATTCTTTTGATGGTGTTTTCTAAGGTATGTTATTTACAGGTCATCTCACCATTTTTGCTATAACTATTTTTCTATAATGATTCAGACCATGAAATTTATATGCCATTATGAAAACATACCAAGTATCTGTGGTAAAAAATTCAGGTTGTGGGTCATTGTATTTTGGGAGTTACACTCCGTGGAAAATAGGGTTTGTGGCTAGTCCTAAAACTAGTAAAAAATAGGTGTTTCGGGTACAAACGTCATAAGTTCTTCATAACATATCCAAATTCCATGAGACAAAATGTGTTGGTTAGCGTACATTCTGTAGTATGTTGTGTAATAGTTTCAGATCAATTCAATGAATATTTTGTGTGCGGAACGCTCTACAAGGTCGCTCTCTAGAATAATCTAGAATTCAGCAAGGTATGCCATTTTTTCTATAACTCCTTTTCTGAGAGGTTCCAAGAGGTGCCACCTGAAGGAATTTCATAAAACACATTGAATAAAATTTTGTATCCGTTTAAGATCTTTATTCATTACAGGTACAAAGTTATGATTATTTCAAGTTGGGGTTGTTGACTAATCCAAAACTAGTCATGGTTGAGACAAGCAGTTGATGAGTTGGCACATACATAATGTGTATAGTTGATGATGTTCGTACATATTGATGAGTAATTTTTGATGAGTAGTTGACATATGATTGGTATATACTTTGTACATGGTTGGATGCATTTGTTTATGGTACAGGTTGATTACAGGTTGTTTGGCACAGGTTGGTGCATGGTTGATGCACTTGTTTATGTTGACAGATTTATATTTGTTGAGGATTGTTGCCTCATCTAAGTTGGTGATGAGAATGTAAGCTAAGTCTTTCATATAGAGCTGGTGCTCTTGTAGAGTTGCACTCTATTTAGTTGTTGCTGAAAAACCCCCGGATTGAAGTCCATAATAAAAAGAAAAATTGTACATACATCTTGTGTTCTTTGTGTTCCTTGTGGAGATGATTTGTTGATGATATGTTTCTGATATATGTTGTTGATATGTATTCACATATAACTGATTATAAATGACAACAATGAGTAATGAGCAAATGTTGAATGTTAACTAAGGAGTTTTTGTGTAAGAGGGAAGTTTTAGGAAAAATATCCCCACACTCATTCACCCCCCCTCTAAGTGTGGTAGGTGTGTCCAACAATTCTAGTGCATCTATATTGTGCAATGTTAACATATGATATCCTCAATTCTATCAAATCCAAAATATTCTTCCTTGATTTGAAGCCAAAAATACTTGTTTCCTTTCACAATATTTAAATTCGCTACAGAATAATAAATTCATCGAGCATTTAGAATATGACTTATATTATAATATTGTACATTAAAATTAAAATCAAAATAAGAATGGTGATAGTCTTAGTCTTAGTTTTAAGAGAGTGTATATATATGTAAACAAAAGACAATGCTAGGATAAATGATAGATAAAATTAAAAATTTTAATAGTAGAATATAACTACCAAAAATTTTTGAAATATGATTTTTTGTTATGATGATGATATCTTATGTTATCCTTTATATCAACTTGGTCGATAGATCCTAGGGAAAGAGAATGAAGAAATAAAATTAGGAAATTGGAGGCCTGAAATTCTTCTTTTAGAGACTTGTTTATGTGTAAGTTTAGATTCACAATAAAGTATTCAAGTTTAATTTGAGTATTTTATGAATTAAATTGTGATTGAAAATATTAATATACACATATCTAATATTGTTGTATAAAGGGAATGTTATAAGGAAAGGAGATTCATATTCAATCTCCTCTAAGTTGCATATATTACAAAGGTTTTTATACCAAGGAGTTTTTAGAAGGGTTAGAAGGCTCTATCCACTACTTGCATGAGTTATTTCATAGTTTAGTCATGATCATTTTTTTCTCGAGTCTTGCAACCTTCTTAGGATAGAAATGATCATTAACTTTGGGATTGATGGTATTTTTATAACAATATAGCTTTCTTTTTTTTTGGATGAATTAAATACATTTTTTTCAATTTCCAATTTTAGGTTTCCTTTATTAGAGAGATGTTGAGAAAGCAACTTCTCCATACGATTTTTGTTTTTGTCATTTGAAGAAGACAAAATGGATTGGGTCCCCTCCTTTTATTTTTACACTTTTGATCTTTCATGGACTTATCTTTGATATTATCAGATAACATAGAAGATTTTTCATGTAATGAATCTTTGACACTCTTCTTAGGTCTCATCGGGTCTTAAAAGTTTCTTTGGATATCTTGTCCTAGACTTTTGAGCAAGTTTTTTCCTTATCACAACCGTCAAAAGTTGTGATTTTTTCCTTTTTCGCATTGTACGAACAATTCTCTTGGTGTGACACATCACATAAAAGTTCATTTTGGTGTGTTAAACTACATCACACAAAAAGTTGTTTCTTTGAGACACATAAATACTTATAATATTTTGGAAAACTTGGTGTATCACGCCTATAAAAGTTTTTGTCCCTTTCCACATGTTGCATCCCACAAAATTTTCTCCCATCAAGACACATATCAACATTTGAAAACTTCTGAGGCCGTGATACATCACACACAAAAATGGTTTTCAATGCGACATATCACACCTCTCAAAGTTTTCATCTTTTGTGATGTATCACACTAAAAAACACTTTCCTTTTAACACACCATGGCTCTCAAAATTTCAAAGCTCCATGACAAATGCCCTTTATCTCACTCAAGAAAACAATCTCCTATCATGATAAGTTTCCTTTGTCACACACTCAGAAACATCCTCCAGGTGTGATATGCCACAATCATGATAACTTTCTCTAAGTCGTTCCACTGAGCCTTTATTGTCCCCCACTTAAACTTCCACACATGCGACACATTTGATTTTAAGTTTGAAAAGGGGTGAAAATGTCATTTTCATTTATAAAAGAAAATTGGCTCATTTTCTTTACCATTCTATCTCCTCCTTGAGTGTGTTGATATCGTAGAATTTATCAAGTATACTAAGATTCACAAAGCCACCATGAAAGATGTATGAATCCTCACCAAACCTACCAATTTTCTCTCTCAATTATGTATTCCCTCCAATGTGGTACAAGTAAAATTCTTTTGTTTTTACAACTTCTATTGGTTAAAAAGAAAAAAAGGAATCTACCTTACCTTTCAACATTTTTCTTCCTACCACTTGGCCATAAAATCTTCCAAATGACAGAACAAAAGGATAATAAGGATGAAGAGGGGATTTTCCTTCCTCTTACCAACCCAAATTCTCTATATGATCTCTAGGTATTGTCAAACCCCACAACTAAACCTAATTTGTTTTATATTTGTTGAGGGTTAGTGGGGAACTCCCTTTCCATTAAAGACATTTCTCCACTATTCTCCCCATATGATTGAAACACATCCAATGACTTAAGGGAATTCTTACAACCTTAGAGAATGGCCCAAAACCTATATGTCCCTTGAAGCAAATGAAGGTTTCAACTTTGTGTGCCCATTAGTCATTATTTCAATGGATATAAAAATTTTAAGGATGAAATCTAAACCCTGACATTCTCATGGAAAAATTCCTTATGAGAATAAACAAAAACCATGTAGGTTTTATAAACACATTTTCCTGCCAATATATCTTTCTGTGAAATGAACAATGAAAGGGATTCCCAAAAATTGTGCATACAATCAAATCCCATGAAGACCGATATTTTCCCTTCTTCTAGCCAAATAAGCTTGCAGAAACTCCCCTTGGTGTGAATTATGAGTAATACAAAATTGTCTAAATTATACATTGAAACAAACATCTCAAGAAAAAACATTTCACATGGAATAATTGACACTAGAAGATAAGAGCCCGCCAAACCCATTTTTGTTATTTCCGTACATGAATTTTATTTCTTTTTAGCTAAATTTATTGATGTCTATTGTTGTTGATATGAATGAGATGCCAGATTCAAATATGGATTCTAAGAAAGCTAGGAAGCTGAAGAAGCCCATAATTGATTTGATCCCAAAGAACAAGGAGTCTAAGTTGGAAACAAACTTTAGCATTCTAGGAACCACCTATGTTGACACCAAGTACTACATGGACCTTGGGATAGTCTCCAAATGGGTAAAATTGTACTAGATGTTCCATGAGGAAACTTACCCCAAAATACCACTCCTCCTTGGAGATTCCAATCCAGATAAAAGGGTCTATCAATCCATCAAGCATCCATAGCTTCACAAGGTAGCTTCCCATCATGTTTTTTTCCCTATGCAGAACGATTGCCTAGTTCATTAGTCGGGAAAACCTTGATCATAGGATGATCTAAGACACCAAAAAAAATCCATTAATTCATTTCAAACATCTTCCATAGACATATGCTACAAGTTTCTAATTGTATAGGTTGATATCAATGATGAGCACATGCCCAATTCCCTTTGAATTGCATGGATGTCATGAAAAGTTAGTGGGCACCTAGGAAATTAACTAAAGTCGAGATAATAGGGACATACCCAACCAACCTATTGAGAACCCCATACAAGATCATAGTATCTCTTCTAATCAGGTTATATGTGGAAGAGGATACTGCTCAATTCAAAGAATCAAGGGCGCCCCTAATATATGCAATCACCAAGACAAACACAATATTCAACTAGGGATCCCTCCTATTGGCTACCATGGTCCAAGCGATATTTACAAACAAGAACATAGCCCCTGGAACACATCTAACCTTCTACATAGCCTTTTTTCTATTGAACACAACATGTGTTTTCAACACCTTCCTAGGGATGAGTTGGCAATGCAAATTAAGTGATCCAACTATACACATCTATTCACAGAATTTTCATCCTTACAAAAAACGTTTTACAACGTTGCCTCTCTATCCATGGCCTTTGAATCTCTCTAATGGAAATTAACTTAAGTTTGCTTCAATATCCAAAATCCATATCCATCTATGATTTGTAGTATACAAAACCCATTTGGGACGATGTTTTTAAGTTTTTGCTCTTAAATTCTTCATAAGATCCCTTCAAAAACAAGAAGATGAATCCCTCCCACAATGATTATCCTTGGATTCCTTAATCAATGGAAAATCGATGTAAACCTCATCGAGGTGAATTATAATGATGGAAGGATCTAATTGCTTAATGGGATGAGAAAAATATATCTAAGCAAGGAATATTGTTAATAGTTGCATCTTTATAAAGAAACTGAATTAATGAGAAAACAAGGATAGTTGCAGAGAAAAAATTCCCTTCCAAGTTTGGCATGAAGATATTTTTAAGTAGTTGTTGTTTGAGTTGCAGTTGGTAACCACCACCAACAGTAGAAGTAGTTGACCCAACATAAGGAGCAACATGAACTAAGATGGAAGAAGATGCATTTTATTTTGGAGCAGAGGCATAGCCATATACAGGAGCAGGAGCATAGGGTAGCACCGATACTAGAACCACCTATAACAGAGGATCCCACACTACTATTGATTTTTACTTATAAATATAAATAAATAAGTGTATTTTGTAGTGTGGCTCGTCCATTTTTATTAATAATTTTCATCATAAATTTATAATAATATGAAATTAAATTAATTAACATGTTTTAGATGGAAGGAGTAGTCCTTTATTTTGGAGCAATTGTTTAAGCCGACAACATCACCAACAACAAAGAAAGAAATAACAATTTTTTCTTGGTTGATCGAAAATGAGTTCGAGATCGAGATAAATACAATTGACTTGTTAGAGATTGATACCAAGAATCATTCGTTGACCTTGAATCTATGAATGATCTCAGAGAGGTAGGTACACATAAATTATTAATGATTAAGATCAACTGTTAGATCCATGATTTATTGGTATAATATTATGTTTGTCTCTATTTGACATGCTAACTAAGATCAGTTGATAGATCCATGATTTATTCGTGTAATATTTTATTGTGGACTACATATTAAAATGAATCAAGTGCTATATAATGAATAATGCTCCATGACTATAAAAGTCATTCACTTATTCCTCGAGAGATATTATGAAATTATAATCCAAATAAATATTTTATAAACAATGCTAAATGACTATAAAACTCATTCACTTATTCCCCGATAGAGATATATCATGTATGACTATAAAGCTCGTTCATTTTTTAAAGTACATCAATCACTATATATATCTTCATAGGTTGGCACAAACCATTCTAGTGTATCGAAACAGTTTAAATAAAATGCATATGTAAAGTTTTCTCATGGATATTCTTTCTTGATCATTTACAATCATTTTCCTAGGTATTTTTAACCATCTTAAATACTTTGTTTTTATATTTCTCAAGACATCAAAACTTCCATGGTTTGTTTCATTATGTATTTAATATATGACATTACATAGAATCTCAAGGATGAATGAACAACATAGTTTAAAATTTAAACTGTAGTATAAGAAGTATTGCGCTCATCATCCAACGAAATTGTACTTGACTTCTTAATTTTTGTTCATAATTTATTATTGTGTGTTGTGCAGATGAAGGAGAAAAAAAAATCAGAGATACTTTAACAATAACTACAATAATGGACAACTGTGTGTCGTAATAAACAACTACAACCAATTGTCAAATGGAGAATCCTCCACATCCATTGTCACAAACATGAATAAAAAATAGACCTCTCATGTTTTCCATGTATCCTCTTTGGCTACTCTACATGAGATTGAGGAGAAGATAATCCAAACGTGTTTCCACCTCCCTCTCAAATCTATTACAACCGCCCATGAGTCTGAATGACGTAGAAATTTCCACCATTTGGAAAAGACAATAGCATGCCAACGATTTGTCTGACTGTCAATTGATTTGGGAAGAAACAATCAAGAAAGAAACTATGTGGGATTGAAGGCAATAGCATGACATAGAAATTTCCACCATTTGGAAAATAAAATAGCATGCCATCGGTTAGTCTGATTGTCAATTGATTTGGGAAAAACAAATCAAGTAAGCAACTGTGTGGGATCGAAACCACTCCAAGAAACCTCCTACCGAAAAATCCTAGGGTCAAGACTCTATCATTGAAGGCACTCTGAAGCGTGGCCAATGTTAAAATAATGCATCATTATATTTTTATTTCCATGGGAGCCTGGCTCACTTTTACAAGTTGGATCGATCAACAAGGTTGGTTATTTATGCTTCACCAGGGGAAGTCCTCATTTCTCTATGTGATTTGACAGCGCATGGGTGGGAGCTTGGCTCAAATATGCATCATTATTTTCGGAACAATAATATTGTATGTATTTCAATCCCTTAATCAATATTCCATTCAACAATCATTTGTTCTCGAGTTCTCAGAATCCTAGTTGCAATTGGTTGTTTCCATAATTTTCTTGGGAAAAATTTCTTTGTAATTGGAAAATCCAAGTGGAAAATCTGAGATCTCATTGTAGACAACACCGATTAGGGTTCAAATCGCAATTCACAACACTTGGATTATATGGTGGACCCTTTGGGCAGATGAGAAATCACACTGACGTTTCCCATGGTGCGAACAATGGGCTAGATATTGCCTCCATAATATTGGATCTAGTTAGGGAACAAGTACTATAATCTCCTATGTCAAACTTTATCAGTTGGCTGGTGTGGTGGATATTGAATTTATGGCAGGACCTGCCATTCCTTTCCATCCTTGTAAAGAAGACAATCTTGGGCCTCCAGTAGAGTCTTGTATTTATGATGCTACAAAATAATATCAGGGGGTTGTTTTTTACTCTTTGATACCTCTTATTTTTGCAATATGAAGGCAATAGAGTTGGCATGCCAAATGTTTGTCAAGAGGTATGAATCTCCTTTTCAAGATAACCCCAGGTTATTGTGCTCATAAACTTTATAATATGCAAAGGTCGTTGTACAAGTTCACTTGACTGGGAAGTGAACATCTCAAGCTGCACTGGTCGATCGATTCAAGCTCCTAGGTAAGGAACTGTGTTGAACCTGTCTAAACTACTGTTAGAGACTAACTACAGTTTTTGTTCAAAATATAATTTAATCCTATTGATTTAGTTTAATTACATAAGAGTGTAGATAAAAGTTAATGTTTGAAGACTAGTATTTGATGATTCATAGAAATTTACATGTTTCTTATGGTAGAAAAAGATAGAACAATATTTAGCAAAAATGTTGTTTGTATGATATCAGAAAAATGAGTAAATAATATAACAATCAAAGATTAAGGCTGCCAATTCAGACAACCTCCTCCAAACTGGACATCCTAAAGCTGGGGATCAATTTTGGATTTGGGATTCTTGCGATCAGTAAAGATGGACTTTTCCAAATACATTCATCATGTCATTGTGGTAGATTACAATTATTTTCATTTTATTTTTAGTATCTATCAATGAGAAATGTAAAACTGCATAATTACTATACTACAACAAATCCATATGAACTTACAGGTTGCATTTTCATACCATCAATGCTTCATAATTCCTTGGATTGTTGTTGTTTTGAAGATTAATGAAGAAGGCGATGGACCAAAACATATGTGGTGCTTTGAGAGAAATTTCGAAGGTTTTTCGAGCAATTTCTACCCATGCCTTTACCGGGGACACCAACAAATATGTGGTGCTTTGATAGCAATTTTGGAGTTTTTTCGAGCAAATTCCACCCATGCCTTTACTAGGGAATCGAGAGTTGAATCAATCAATTTAGGAAGGAAAACTCCAATGGAGGCACTGTGTGGAAAACGAGAGGCAGGGTGATTATTTAATGGAATGGGTGAGGTGTTGGACATAGTGTCATTAATGTGTTGTCATTGATGTCAAACGGTATGACAATATGCAGAGATTAAAGATTAGGAGGGTTAGTGAATGAAAATTAGAAGTTGAAAAGAGATTACACACATGATGCTCATATTAAAGTATGTAGATATCAAGCTCATAAGGAAGAGCACATTGTAGAAATGTCGTCGGGATCGATGGAAAGACTGAGAAGTCTATCGCTATAACAGGATTTATCCCACATTGAAAGTGCGAAAAATATTATGTAGGTTTATATACACAACACTCTCCATATATTATCGACGTGTAGTGCAAGGGTATGGTGGGGGATCTAGGTGTTTGGAATCCTTGATAAGCTCACCGGCCTGGAGCCCGGGACAACCTGTCAGGCCCCCTACCTTTTGGTCAAAAAGACAATAACTATCGAACTGAGGATGAAGGATCTCGACCGTTCATTGGAAATATAATTTTTATATATATACATTGCACGTCGGTCATATGAGTGACCATGGGATTAAGGATCATTGGAGGACTAGTCAATGATCAGATCAAATCAGGACCATTGGATATGCAAGCACTAGATCAATGGCAGGGATAGATTGCAGAGAGCGAAAGGAGAATCAAACAACGTGTTATTTCCAATCCCGCAATTAGTCTAGATCATTAGATATTATAGATTCAAAGATCGATGACTGTGGTTGATCCACCAACAATCACACAACTTCAATTGTGGAGTTTGGGCAACAAATTAAACCACTCACAAGTTACAGTTCTGCAATCCACATCGATTGTTGGATCAAGTTAAGTGGAAGGATAGGATAAGTAAAGACGAAGACCGTCGGATACGAAGTCCCGAAGTAAATGAGGACCGTCCAATCTGTTCAGAGCATGCCAAGGTAGTAGTGGTCAACTTTGATGCTGAACACTACAAGAGAAAAGGGTTGAGAACAAGTAAGACCACTCGAAGGTCGAAGTACTGAAGAAAATTTGAACCGTCTGATATGAAGAACACTTCGAGAGATATTAGGACCATCAGATCATGCTTAGTGGAAGGACAGAGTAAGCCACAAATGTCCCCAAATAAACGTAAGTTGTCTGAATTGAGGAAACACTTCGAAAGATATCTTGACCGTCAAATCGAGGAAAGTAGCAAGATATTATAAGAAAGGCCAAAGGACCGAAATCCCGAATAGTCAAATTCTCTAAAACAGTTGTATTGCGTTAAGCCTTTTCGGGTTAAATAATGACCATTGGATGAATTCAAGTTACTCAAGGTTTAAACTTTGGGGAATCTCAGTATGGGAGAACTAGGAAGTGGAGAAATCGAATTACTCAAAGTCCCGAAGGCTAAAGTTATGGAGTCATCAGGATAAGACACGTGGTGTACTGAGATGATGATAAGTGTCAAGGTCCCATACAGGGATGATTTTAAGGATGGAAATTTATATTAAAATGTAGAAACCTGGGCTAATATTACTAGTCCTTAATATGCAAAATGTAAAATGTTTGGCGATGGTTTTGTAAAAATATTCAAATTTCTAAGGATTTAATATAGTTTCTGTAAAATTTTGGCGATTTTTAAGGTAACATAATTTTATTCTATGGAATTTGGGTGACTTGTTTTTAAAAAAAATGGAAATTGGCGAATCATTTTTTTGGAAAAAACATGTAAAATTAGCCCATTTCCGAAATTTAGCCCCTAAAATAATCTATGGTCCCATAGGCACTTTAAGCAGATGTAAGCCATGAATACAGGTGAAACATGGCAACCATTCAGGAAGTGCCACATCAACAAGTGAAGTTAGCAATTTATGTCATTCTGGGAGTTTTTACTTCGGGAGTTTTCACCACCAGCAAATGACCTAAGTCTCGAAGTCCCAAAGGCCGAAGTCCTGAAGTGGACATGAGACATCTGATCTAAAGAACACTTTGGGAGAATTCTCAATCGTTGAATATTATAGACATGCGTATGTTATTCGGGATTTTTGTAAAGAGGCTGGAAGTCACGAAGTCCCAATTCCTGAAGTAAACAAGAATCGTCCATCTCTTTGGGAGATTAAAACGTGACTGTTGATTTCGATAAGCGATCAAGAACTCGCATGGCCTAGTTCCTGGTCACCGCCTGTGGTCATATGGAATAAGAGAAATAAAGGTAAAACATAATACATTGCTTAAGTTGACAAGCCCGTGGTTTTGCGTTGTCAGTCATATGAAAATGGTTTGAAGGAAGCGCTCCAACAGAACTCGATTTCTGCAGTATTTGCAGAGATTATGGTTCAGTTAAATGAAAAGGTGCAATGGTCCAAACGAAAGGACACAATGCATTATAACTCACACCAGTTTGAAGATTATATAAACAAGAAAGAGTGGTGAGAAGAAAGTGTCTCTGTAGTTCAGATAAGAAGATCAAAACAGAAGCAGAGTTCAAGAATAAGAATTGTTGGTTCTAATGGGCCTACCAATGTCCTATTGAATATCAAGAATGAAAGAAGACAGAGAAACAGTTATGAAATCCAGTATTTGATATAGAATACCTGTATTGGACTACAACAGATTCATTAAAGATCAAATGATAAAAGCTAGAGAGAAAGAGATGAATTTTGACTGCATATAACCAGAAGACCATACAAGCAGAGGTTGTAGTAGACAAGCAGAAAGTACAACAATTAGTGATTCTAAGAAGAGTTGAAGAATTGATAGTATCCCCGTGTGTTTATAAACACCTTGAACAAAGTGCAGTAAAAGTGTTATAAGTGTTATAACCTGCATCAAGGGAGGAAGGTTGGATTAAGGGAAAACAAGATGAAATAAAAGGGGGTCAAATCTGATAGGACTTGTGTTAATGGATTCATGAATCAAATTCACTGAAGAGAAATAGAGATTGAATTGCATTGTGAAATTAAAGGTGGTTGGGTGGTGCAAGGGAAGGTTGGAGCCTGCAAAGGAGTAGGTGTTTCCTTGTTAGTTGTAGCTGACTAAATAGGGAGTCGTAGCCTCCTTCCAGTTGTAGCTGGTAAATAAGGTGTTGAAGCATCCTTTTAGTGGTAGCTGATAAACTAGGGGGTCATAGAATCCTTCCAATTGTAGCTGGTAAATAGGGTGTTGAATCATCCTTTCAGTGGTAGATGATAAACTAGGTGGTCATAGCCTCCTTCCAGTTGTGGCTGGTAAATAGGGTGTTGAAGAATCCTTTCAGTGGTAGCTAATAAACTAGTGGGTCGTAGCCTCCTTCCAGTTGTAGTTGGTAAATAGGGTGTCGAAGCATCCTTTTAGTGGTAGCCGATAAACTAGGGGGGCATAGGCTCCTTCCAATTGTAGATGGTAAATGGGGTGTGGAAGAATCCCTTCAGTCGTAGATGAAGAAACTTAGGGACAGTCTCTCCATCAAGTTGTAGCTTGAAAATCGTTTTGTAAAATAAAAATTTATTAATGAAAAAAGAGTTGGTGGTTCTAACTGTTGGGTTCCACGATAAAATATTATGTTCATAAGGGTTTGTTGTTCATCATATATTTATTAATTGAATAATTAATGTGTGTGATTAATAATGATGGAATTAATAAGAAAAAGTAGGCAATACTGATTCACCCCCCCCCTCTCAGTATTGCTGGATATTCCATCAATTTGTATCAGAGCAAGGTTCCTTTAAGAACAGTCTAACAAACTAAAAGGAAGATCAAATTAAGCACACATGGATGGACAAAATATTTACACTGTGAATGGAACTCCAATACCTAGAAAAGAAGAATACATATTTTGGAGTACAAGAATGGAAAGTCATCTGAAGGCATTGGTGTAAAGTCCCCGGCCATCAACCCCATGGCTGGGCAATGCTACTATGCAAAAACATTCTCAAGATTATATAGTATACATTTAAATGAATTTAAATGAATTAACACCGAGTAAACACATAATTACTGCTAACATATATAATTAATGGAATTGACAGTAAATATCATTGCAACAAAATACATGATAATAGTGCAAGCATCACAGACATGCATTTTAATTGAAATTAAACACATGCATATACTTATCTTTGAAACTGTTGTAACTCCACCAACTACGTGAAGACCTTCCACGAACCTCCCAGCCTTATACCACGCTTCTCATCACGCTCAGCAGTGGGTCACCCCCGAGCTGGGACCAAGCTCCACCTAGGGCAAGGCAATCCTAGACTAGGCTGAGGTTACAAGAAAAGTACAAAGAGAATCTAGAAGGATTCTCTCCAGGAGCCTTCTTATGCCCACTACTCACAAACTCTCATTCGTCACATGCATCTTCCACCCGGGAGTATACACCTTCACAAGCATAGTCCATCGGTGCTTCACCTCCCTCTCTGGGTCTAAACAACAGGCCGTATCAGGAATTATCAGAGCTCCGTAGTTGGTGATGAACTCTCTCTGGGATAAAACCACTTCCCAGCATACTCTATGACCTAGAGAGAGCTGCTTAGAGGCATACCAACCTGCCTCTTCTACCATGGGCCCGACAACCCGGTTCTTCAACCAGTTTTTCAAATCAATTCCCGCAAGTTCGGGATAACAACAACACCAACAGCTTTTGGTTAACTCACGGGTGACAAAAACAATAGGAAAATTGGGTGTGGACGTCCATAAAAATGACAACAGGCCACTAAGACATAACACGGTTCAGGTAACACCGGTTTCAGGACGAGTGACAAGAAATCCATGGAGAGGTCAAACACAAACTCGACAGTTCAGACAGAGGGTGTATTGGCTTCTCAAGAAAACATCACAGGATTCGAGTTTTAGAGTTGTGTTATGGTATGCATGTAGAGATAAAACGAAATTCACGGTTTCAGATAGCTGATGACAGAAACGAAGGAGGAACCCCAAACTCAGTTGATGCTTCAGCTTTTAACCGCATGTGCCTAGGTCAACACTTGTCTTCCTAGAGTTGCATGCGTTCCCTTTTTCACACATTAGAGATGCATGCGTTACCTCTCCTAGGACTTAGGATAAAAAACATGTTTTTTCACACAACTTTAGAATAATAATAAAATATTATTCTCAAGGACTTAAGCCCCTAAGATTAGGCCCTCTTTCCAACCTTTTAGACCCTTTTCCTTTACCCACCCTATGGAATCTTAGTTCCCCATCACTCTTTCTTCGTGGTTGGTCTGCACACAACGATGTTTAATCTTTATTAATGTTCTTCATATTACATATACAAAAACAGGCTCCTGGCCTTTAACACTTAGGCTCTCCGGCCTAATAAACACATAAGCCCACCAACTTATCAATACTTGGCTCACCAACCTACAAAACATGATTTAAAATTCATAAACATGATTACAACAGGGCTTATCCTTAGGGATATTACAATCCCCTGCCCTTATTTTTTCACTGTCCTCAATGCAACTTTCACACAGCATCAACAAGATTTTCAAAATCTTCAAAAATATGTAGTTATTCTGCTCGCATAGCATCCTCATGCTCCCATGTCATGTCCTCAGGACCGTACCAGGTCCATTGGACCTTTACAAGCCCTATGGCTCGATTTCGGAGCTGTTTTATTTTCCGGTCCAATATGTGCATAGGATGCACTTGCAGGACACCTTGTTGCTCCACCTGAATCACATTCCAATCTATTACATGATTAGCATCAGGTATATATTTATTAAGCAATGAAACATGAAACACATTCTTCGACAACACAGGTATTCCAACAAAGGGCAAACACCTTCAGTAACCACTCACATAACCAGATAAAATATCAACACACCGATGTTTTCATGTGGTAAAACCCCTACGGGGAAACATCCACGGCCCCAGCCAATGCGACCACTTGGAGCAATTTATTAATGCAAAGAAAAATATTACAGAGAGATTTTACAAGAGAGTTTCTCACAATCGATCTTTGGAAAATGACCCTCCATGCTCTTTAAATAGAGATCATGGACCAATCGGGTGTTAAGGCACAGATCAATGGCCGTTAAGATCAAGGAGAGTATGAATCGTCGGATCACTCTATGTCGGGAACATATCGTGACCGTCAGATTTCCTGACTACAAATACATACTAATGCATACTAAAGAAACACACTATAAAACACACTTTTACCTAACGACACAATAGACCAAGTAGATCTTACTAACTCCTAGGTGTCTAAATATACTAACATCCCCCCTTAAGAACAACATGGGATAGGATTGAAGGATTTACAATAGTGACACAATAGGAGAAGGAAGGAGGCATTAGAGCCTATCCCCCCTTAATGACAACTTCCTGAACTTCTAACATAGATCGAAGTTTGGAAAACTTCGCTTCTGTAAGAGACTTTGTGAAAATGTCTGCAACTTGATCTTTTGTAGGGAAAAAGAGAACTTCAATAACTTGATCATGAATGAGATTTCTGATGAAGTGCATGTGTAGCTTGATGTGTTTATTGCACTGATGTTGAACTGGGTCTTTGGTGAGCTTGATGGCACTCTGATTGTCACACCAAAGGCTGGTCGGATGTGGGTGCTGGAATCTAAACTATGGAAGGATTCGTCGAATGTTAGGATATTTAGACACTTAGGAGTTAGTTAAGATCTACTTGGTCTAATATGTCGTTAGGTAAAAGTGTGTTTCTTTAGTATGCATTAGTATGCA
>ML781852.1:187529-197649 GCA_009831015.1 Picea engelmannii | reverse complement strand
CACTCATCAGAAGAAGAAGTAGTAGTAGAAGGTGTATTGAAGGAGAAACCAGAAGCAGAAAGTGCATGTCCATGAGAAGAAGAAGAAGAAGAAGAATCAATACTGATGTTGTGCTTCTTCATCACTGCTTCTAAGGCTGCCATCTTCTTGAAACATTTGGGCTCATCATGACCATCTTTATCACAAAATTTGCAATGTTTGTTAGTATTCTTACTTTTATATTTTGCACCTTTGTCACCATTAGGAGTTGAATTTGTCTGAGCGGGTTTGGGACCCTTATGTTGTTTGTTGTTGTAGTAAGGATGTTGCTTCTTGGAATACTTGGGTTTATCTTTCTGCTGGGAAACTAAGGCTCTGTTGGAGGTACCTGCAGTGTTTATCACTCCAAGTTCTACAAGCTTATCTTCCTCTCTAATCAAAGAAGCACAAAAGGACTCAAGAGTGGGTTTTTCATAAGCTTTCCCTAGAGCCTCTTTCATGGCATAAAAGGTAGATACAAACACAAAATATGCACTTCCTAGCTTAGAAAGAATAAGATATATGCAATGCTCTTCCTCCATTTTTATCTTACATTCTTCACATAAAATTTTGAGTGTTTTAAACTTAGATAGATAGTCTCCAAGGAAAGAAAAATCACTTGGAATCAAGGTCAGTATTTGATTTCTAACTATTGTGCTCAAATAATATTGAGTTTACCAAACACAGATTCAATCGTGTTCCAAGCTTCTTCTGGGTCATCAATTCCTTGAAGGTGGTACCTTAAATCAGGAGAGATAGGCATTCTGATTAGCCCACATGCTTGGTCATTCCTATTATCCCATTTGGCTTTCTTATCATCATCAGTGGGTGATGTTTCCTTTCCCAAGGTAATCCGGTATAGGCCTTTACTTCTTAATAAATATTCCATATGGGATTTCCATTGGAAGTAGTTGTTGCTTGTAAGAAAGACATTACTTGTAGAAGTCATATTAAATATGCAGATAATGTGGATTTAAAAACTGAAACTAATGATCTGGATGGAAAGATCTCGAAAAGTTGTGCGGTTTAAAAAAAAATGGCACTGAAAACGGACTTCCGATGTGAGAGTTATGCCCTTTTAAAAAAAAGACATAAATGGTAACCAAATAACCATGTGATAGTGTAAGCTACTTTATGAAGTGACCCACTTTTATAAAGAGAAGTGGGGATCACTTTTACAATGAAGTTACCTTATAACAGGAGAGACTTGAACTCAAGATCTCTTACTTAATAAGGCAAGTTTTAACCAAATGGTCTAGCAAAACATATTGTAATGTTCAGAAGGAGGATTGGGGGTGTTGTTGTTGTTGTTGTGGAAGATGGTCTTGGAGAGCATGCTAAAAAGAAACTTTTTTCACACAAGAAAAAAAATTCGCTTCTCGATGACAATAAGGGTTAGATCTCAGTTATCTTACCCGGAAGATGCACCTTTTCCTATCTGTTTCTGATTTTCCGAGATCGCACAGGGCACGGGGAAAAGAGCATACACAGATCTAAAATAGTAGCAACCCAGAAATAAAAAATACAAAACCGAAATAAAATCAAAATAAAACTTTGCAGAAATTTAAAAAATGCGTATTCAAGCTTTATACCTTCGGATATGACTGTAATGGTCGTATCTTGGGAAAAAGGAAACCTTTTTGAGTGAAATGAAAAACGTTTTTGAGTGAAATGAGTGCTCTGGACACAATGAAACAGTCTTCTCTGCCCAAAAATGTACGAAAATGCCAGAAAATGGAGATGAGGCATCTACAACAGGAGCGGGTCTTCAAATAGGCTTTGATACCATGTTCGAAAACACAGGTATTCCAACAGAGGGTGAACACCTTCAGTAACCACTCACATAACCAAATCAAAGATCAACACACCAATGTTTTCACATGGTAAAACCCCTACGGGGAAACATCCACGGCCCCAGCCAATGCGACCACTTGGAGAAGTTTATTAATGCAAAGAAAAGGATTACAGAGAGATTTTACAAGAGAGTTTCTCACAATCGATCTTCGGAAAATGACCCTCCATGCTCTTTAAATAGAGATCATGGACCAATCAGGTGTTAAGCCACGGATCAATGGTCGTTAAGATCGAGGAGAGTATGAACCGTCGAATCACTCTATGTCGGGAACATATCGTGACTGTCGGATTTCCTAAGTACAAATGCATACTAAAGAAACACACTTTTACCTAACGACACAATAGACCAAGTAGATCTTACTAACTCCTATGTGTCTAAATATCCTAACACACATTATGTACAGTCATGGATGCAGGTAATGCAAGCATATATGCAACTGGCCCAATCCTTTCTAGGATTTCAAATGGCCCACAAAAGTTGGCTGCCAACTTGGTGTAGTTTCCTAGCTTCAGGGAACTTCTATTGGCTTTCACTTTCAGGAAAACATGGTCACCCACTTTAAACTCTTTATGAGTTATGTTCTTATGAACAAAATGTTTTTTCCTATCTTGGGCAACCTTTAAATTCTTCTTAATTTTTAGCATTTTCTCTTCCATTTCCTTGAGCAACTCTGGCCCAACTATTTCCCTATCAGCTAATTATCCTAGCTTCCTGGAGTATTTCACTTTCTGTAATAAAGTGCTTCAAATGGGCTCATCTTCAATGATGCTTGATACCCATTATTGTAGGTGAATTCTACCAAGTGTAGGTAGTCTTCCCATTTCGATGGTTTTTCCATCACATACATCCTTAGTATGTCTTCTATTACTCAATTCACCCGCTATGTCTTCCCATTAGACTCAAGATGATAGGTTGTGCTAAAGTTCAGATTCATTCCAAACCCCTTGAATAACCCTTTCCAGAAATTGTAGGTAAATTTTGTGTCTCTGTCAGACACAATTGTCTTGGGAATACTGTGCAATCGTGCTACTTCCCTCATAAAAATATCAGCAACATCCGTTGCCTTGTGAGTAGTCTTTAGTGGAATAAAATGGTCATCTTTCGTAAGCTTGTCCACTACCACCATGATTGAATCATGCTGCTTGCCTATTCTGGGAAATCCCGTGATGAAATCCATTGTCACTACCTCCCACTTCTACTCATGAATGGGTAAAGGTTGCAGCAATCCTGTTGGGTGCCTGTGCTTAGCTTTAACCTTCTGTCACTCCATACATTTGGCGATATATTCAACAATCTCTTTCTTCATACTTGGCCAAAAGTAATGGCTCTTGACTGCTGCCACAATTTTCTGATATCTAGGGTACCCAACATAAGGCACATTATGCATTTCATGAAAAATCATAACTTTCAAGTACTGGAAATTAGGTACATAAATTATGTTCTTGTAATTCTCCACTTTCCATTACTTTCCGTTAGTTTCCAACTTATAATTCTCCACTTTTTGTGGGATCTTACCTTGTTGCAGCTTTGCTACCAAATCCATGTACTGCAAATCTGTATTTGTAGCCCCTGAAATTCTACTTTTAATATCAGTTCGATACATTCTAATGGTTTTAGCATGTAATTCATGCACTCTCATGCTGAGTGCATTAACCACATTGTTTTCCTTCCCTTTGATATGCTTGATATCAAAATCGTATTCACAGAGAAACTCCAACCACCTACTCTATCTAGCGTTCAAGGTTAGCTAATCAAACAAATATTTCAGACCGTTGTGGTATGTTCTCAGTTCGAACATCCTTCCCATGAGGTAATGCCTCCACTTATTTAAAGAATGTACTATGGCTGCCAACTCCAAATCATGATTTTCATAGTTCCTTTCGTGCTCTTTCAACTTTCTGGATTCATAACAAAATATGAATCCATTTTGACCGAGGAATCCTCCCAGTCCTTCTTTGCATGCATTTGTACACACTACAAAGTCTTCATTTGGATTTGCAATCCTCAGAATTGGAGCACTGGTTAGCAGTTGCTTCAATCGCTGAAAGCTTTTCTCACAATCCTTTGTCCACTGGAACTTCTTCTCCTTCCTTTACAAGGAAGTGATAGGGTGAGTTATCCTTGAGAACCCCGTGATAAACCTTATGTAATAACCAGATAGAACCATAAAGGATCTGACTTTCGTCACGTTTTTAGGAACTAACCATTCTTTGATGGCCTCAATGTTCTCAATATCTAAAGCTATCCCATCCTTCGAAATAATATGCCACAAGTAATGGATCTGCTCCTAATAAAATGAGCAGTTGCTCAACTTGGCATACAGTTGATTCTCTCTTAGCATATGCAACATCATCCTCAGATGTTGTTCATGTTCTTCCTCCAACTTGGAATACACCAGAATGTCATCCAGGAATACTATGACAAACTTGTCTAGAGAGTCTTGAATACACCATTTACCAGGCACATAAAAACAATGGGTGCATTTGACAGTGCAAATGACACCACTGTGAACTCATAATGACCATACCTTGTTCTAAAGGCGGTCTTGATGATGTATTCATCCCTTATCCTAACCTGGTGATATCCCAACCTGAGTTCTTTCTTCAAAAATATCTTCTCATCCTTCAATTGATCGAAGAGGTCATCAATCCTTGACAAAGGGTATTTTTTCTTTACAGTAACTTTTTTCAACTGTCTGAAATTATAACACAATATCAACGTTCCATCCTTCTTCCTCACGAACAGAACCAAGGCTCCCCAAGGTGACACACTTGGGCGTATGTACCCCTTCTTCATAATCTCTTCAATTTGAAATTGCAACTCTTTCAGCTCTGGCATACTCATTTTGTAAGGAGATTTCGACACTGCAGCTGCTCCAGGCATCAGGTTTATAGAGAAATCAATATCTCTCTTCGGAGGTAGTCCCAGTACCTCTTGAAATAAAATATTTGAGACTTCATCTGTAGATTCTTCCTCCACATGGGTTGGAAATAATTGACAACCTTTTTTGTAGCACTTCTTCAACTGCATTGTTGAGATTTCTCTGATAGAAACAACTCTAGGAATTCCTTGGACTATTTTCCTATTTCCTTCCCCAGCCAGGCCAGTGAATGCCTTGTTATGACAGCCCAAGATGGTATGGTGTTGGTCCAACCATTCCATCCCAATTAGGCAATCATAAGAACCTAAAGGCATAACATTCAATTCAACCTTTGTGCTCAGTCCATTCATGTCCACTGGACAAGACTTAACCAACTCATTGACTTTCCTCTTGGTTCATATAGCTAGCTGCACTAACCGAGACTTTTCATTTTTTCTTCTCGACAATTGAAAACTTTCCACCACTCCAGGATCTATATAACTATGGCTAGCCCCTGAATCAATTAAAATAATGAAGGGATGGTTATTGATCACACCTTCCACTTCAATCATGTGTGATTGAAATTCATCTTGCTTATTGTCTAGGGATGCATAGATCCTTGGCATTCTACTGCCCATGTCCTCCATTGTTTTAGCCTATTGTACATTGTGGACATATCTCACTTTATCATTTCTGTGGGGGCAATCTCTCTACCAATGGTTCCCTTTACAACTCGAACATTCCATAGGTGGAGGTCTTGGCATTTTCCCAGCCACTTCAACCTTCCTGGGATCTCTAAAATATGGTTGTCCCTAAGGACTGTTTCTGAAAAAGGGTGGCTTAGTTCCCTTCTTCCTCTGATCCACATGGAATTTCTTCTTATCTTCCCAATCCTTCCAGAAAGTAGGCTTCTCTCTTTGCTTCTCATATAAGAATTTCTCTCTTCTTATCATTTCTTCCAAAGTTTTTGGGTCAGCATATTGGATCTTATCCCCAATGGAAGGTGGCAATCCACTTAGATACTTTGAATCTTGACAGTCTCATCCTTGATGAACAAAACATACTTCAACAATTCCAAAAATCTTCACTCGTATTCATCAATGGTCATGTTGCCCAGCTTGAGTTCAAATAACTCTTTTATATTTCTGTCATAGTATCTTTTAGTCAAGTATTTCTTCTCGAAATATATCTTGAATTATTTCCAAGTGATATCTTTCTCTCTAATGTGTTGAACCTGCACAAGTTGATCCCACCACATGGATGCTTTTCCTTTCAGTTGATAAATCCAAATTCTTCCTTCTTCATGAGAGGAATAGTTCTGTAGTTGAAAATATTTCCTCATGCCAAGAAACCATGTTTCGACATCTTCCTCCTTCTTATGCTCTCCATCAAACGTAGGGGGGTTAATCTTGTTCATTTCACCCTTCAATTCATCCACTCCAGATCTCTTGTTCTTTCTGGTAGGAGATGGGATTGAAATACTGTGTGCCTTCCTCTTGGAGTGACCTTGGGAGTGATGATGGTGTCTACCAACACTCCTTGATATTATTTTCCTCTCAGGGGGTCCACGACTCCCTATTTTGCTTGAATCACCCTCCTTATCCAACTTCTTTTCTATTCTCTCCAGAATCTTCATCAACTTTAAGTTGAATTCTCCCTGTTGTTCCTCAACTTTCATAAGCTTCTTGTTATCTGCTCGGTGATTTTGGGCATCTTTCTGCAATCTTTCAATGATTTTCATCATATGCCCTTCTTTATCTATCTCTTCTCCATGCCCATTAGAGTTCAACCCTTCAACTCCTAACTGAACATCCATTCCTTTTTCTTTATCCTCAGAACTAGAATAAGATCGTGCCTCTTCTATTTCTTTTCACTCAATGGAAACCCTACTCAGTTCTGACACTTGTTAAGCTTCTACAAACACAATGTGCAGACAACCGGAATTTTTCAGGCCATTAATGCTTAACAAATCCCACAAGATTTATAAACAAATCTGACTCAAGAAAATGTTCAATTTTCATTCTCTGTGATTCTCGTTCAATCAAGAATCCCTGCAGATTCCTTCTTTCAAAACTATGCTCTGCTAAGTTTTCAGGCACTAGCCCCTTTCTCTTAGTTCCCCAACCAATGCGACCATGGGTCGTGACCAAGCGCTGCATCAATAAGTGAGTACTCGGGCCTTCGACTTCGAAAGATTTCCAAGCATAACACAAAAATCACTCAGAGTTCTGAGTTACCGAACTCACACAGTAGGGTGGATCAATGGTCCACTTCTACCCAACATCCTATGACTGACACTCTCTATGGAACCTCAGGCATATGAGTTCCGAAACTTTGGGACTTCGGAAGATTTCACATCCGCACACCCCAAACCATTAATCTCTGAACACTCCCACGTCACCTTAGGTGATGTTATTACGTCACATCACTTAGCATTTTCCCAATTGTGGGGGCAGGTAATGGTGGTTTGGAGTAACCCACCTTTCATCCCGCAATTCTCCTGACGTTGACACATAACACTCAACGAAACCATGGTTTGGATTGCGGACCGCCTTGGAGAATTAGCTTTCGTGCAACTTGGGTCCCCACAATGTCTCCTGGCCATTGATCTTGATGTATCATGATCAACGCCACTGTGGGTCCTCCAAAATCTATCTACGTTACATAACCTTGGGCCCCACTAACTGTGCTCACACAAAATTCCAAATGGCGACATACTAGCGACTGATATGTGGCCCATTTAGAAGGGTGAAACTCGTCACGTTCCAAATGCCATTTCAATATTCCACGGGTTCTAGACCCACTGACACATGGCACACATCCCATGTGTCCACCTCACCTCTAGGTGACATCATCATGACTCACCACTTCATCTCTTCGAGCTTCAGGAGTTAAAAATCCTCTACGCTCGCTTTTGCCGGGAGCGCTTTCTCCCGGAGTTCAAGATCTACCGACGCATGTCCTCCACAATGGGCAATTGTGATCTACTTCGGGACTTTGGGAGTTTGTCACACTCCACACTAGAAATTCTTCGAAGTGATTTTCCTTTGCCTTCCTAGACACAAATCTAACTGTCCAGACTCGTTTCCTACGATCTATAGTTTATATCTCCTTTGGGAGTTTATGCCTCAACGCGTTCCACTTCTTCTGATTGCTGAACTCGGAAAGGCATCCAGGATAACCCTCCTGCACCTTTTCCAGATCTGACGGTCATAAAGGAACTTTATTTTTCCCAAACAGATCCTATGGCTCCAACACCCCAAGTGTTGAGTGCTCTCTCTTTATGGTCAAATACCACACCGGTTGTAGTTTTATTTTACCGCTACTCCTCCTGAGCTTCGTAACATGGCCAAGTAACCCCTTGGCACTCGAAAAAATTCTATGTTTCGAAATTGGTTCCATACGAACACCATTTCCACTCGAAATATTGGGTCCAAAGACCACTTATCTGTCCCATCCAGGCTCAGTGTTGAAACCATGGGCTTTGATACCATATTGTAACTTCCTTGGCCATCAACCCCACGACTAGGGAACGCTACTACGTGGAAACATTCTCAAGCTTATATAGTATGCATTTAAATGAAGTTAAATGACTTAACACAAAGTAAACATATAATTACTGCTAACATACAAAATTAATGGAATTGACAGTAAATATCATTGCAACAGAATACATGATAATAGTGCAAGCATCACAGACATGAATTTTAAATGAAATTAAACACATGCATATAATTATCTCTAAAACTATTGTAACTCCACCAACTATGTGCAGACCTTCAACGAACCTCCCAGCCTTAGACCACACTGCTCATCATGCTCATCAGTGGGTCACCTGGGCTTGAGCTGGGACCAAGCTCCGCCCAGGGCAGGGGAATCCTAGACTAGGCTGAGATTACAGGAAAACTACACAGAGCATTTGGAAGGATTCTCTCCAGGAGCCTTCTTACGCCCACTACTCATGGACTCTCATTCCCCACATGCCTATTCCAACCAGGAATATACACCTTCACAAGAACAATCCATCGATGCTTCACCTCCCTCTCTAGGTCTCGGAAACAGGACAAATCAAGAATTCTCAAAGCTCTGTAGCTGGTGTTGGACTCTCTCTTGGAGAAAACCACTTCCCAACAAACTCTCTCACCTAGAGAGAGTTGCTCACAGGCCTGACAACCTGCCTCTTCTACCACGGTCTTGACAACCCGGTTCTTCAACCAATTTTTCAACTCAATTTCCACAAGTTTAGGATAACAACAACAACAACAACAACTTTTGGTTAACTCATGGGTGACAACAGCAACAGGAAAATTGGGTGTGGACGTCCAGAAAAATGGAAACGGGCCACTAAGACAAAACACGGTTAAGGTAACACCGGTTTCAGGATGCATGACAAGGAATCCACGTAGAGGTTGAACACATACTCAACGGTTTAGACATAGGGTGTATCATCTTCTCAAGAAAACATCACAGGCTTCGGGTTTCATAGTTGTGTGAGGGTATGCATGCAGAGATCAAACGAAATTCACAGTTTCAGACAGTTGACGACAGAAATGGAGGAGGAACCCCAAACTTAGCCGATGCTTCAGATTTTAACTGCATGCGCTTAGGTCGACACTTCTCTTCCTAGAGCTTCATGCATTCTTTTTTTCACATATTGGAGCTGCATGCGTTGCCTCTCCCAGGACATAGGATAAAAAACATGTTTTGTCACACAAATTTAGAATAATAATAAAATATTATTCTCAAGGACTTAAGCCCCTAAGCTTAGCTCCTCTTTCCAACCTTTGAGCCCCTTTTCCCTTACCCACCCCGTGGAAGCTTAGTTCCCCATCACTCTTTCTTCATGGTTAGTCTGCATGCAACGATGTTTAGTCTTTATTAATGTTCTGCATATTACATATACAAAAATAGGCTCTTGGACTTTAAGACTTAGGCTCTTTAGCCTAATAAACACATAAGCCCACCATCTTATCAATACTTGGCTCACCAGCCTACAAAACATGATTTACAATTCATAAACATGATTACAACAGGGCTCGTCCTTGGGGATATTACAATTGGGACTTGAAGTATGGAATTTAATGATCACTGATTACTTTCCACCAAACAGAGAAAGGACTTGAGATCAAAATAAATCCAAGAAAAGTAACTCAATGGCAATGAATACAATCCTTGATGGATTAGTTGATGATGTCGAAGATGAAGATGACGATGCATCAGATGGTACACAAGCATAATTTGTGAATCTTAGAAAGAAGGTTGAGAAGTCAAACACCCAAATCAAGTTCTTGAACAACTCCATAACCTTGGATGAGATCTTGGAAAATAAGAGATCACCAAATGACAAATCCAGTTTTTACTATAACAAGGAAGAAATTATTACTCCT
>ML781852.1:142068-155834 GCA_009831015.1 Picea engelmannii | reverse complement strand
GAAACATAAAGATGTTGCAAGGGCGGAACGCAGAAGTGGTGTGTTATATAAATTGTAAAAGCAGTATTTATAGAGTAGAGAAGAGAGACGCGAAGGAGGAGAGAAGATCGAGTCAACCAACCGACCATTCTTGGTATTCTCTTCATCAGATACATCCACCCTTTTGACCTTTTGTGAGCTTAATGCAACAAAAGCGGTTTCCTTTTTCTAATTGGGTAGTGCGATAAGGTTGGCTTCACCAGAATAACGTAGGGAACTTCTCTCTGTTGAATTTTGATTATACAATGTGTGAGCGTAGAACGATTTCTAGCATGGACTGCCCGGTTTCTTTTATCCATACAAATAAACGAGGCGTTGAAACGTATTGTATGTAAAAAGCCAGTTGGACATCAATTGACTTTGTAGCATAGAACGGATTTCTATTATGGACTACGCGGTTTCTTTTATCCAGACAAATAAACGAGGCAGGGAAAGGTGTTGTATGTAAAAGCCAGTTGGACATCAATTGACTTTCAAAGTTTACGGTCGCCGTTCAAAATATTGTAAATTTGTTCGTCACTCTTACGTTGGGTCGGTGCAAATGGAGAATGAGTAAGACATGTGAGAGGACGGGGATCAATATGCAGCCTGTATATATCATTGGATATATCTGAATGTATATATTAAGATAATTTGACAGTATATATAGCAGTGGTTGTAGTCTTAGTAGCTTTGTTTCGCTAACTAATTTTCACCCACCTCATAGCGAACTGGTAGTTCCCGTTGGCATAAATCAGCGGTTTCCAAAAAAGGCACTTCTTTCGATTTAATTTCTATGATACAAAGTAAGCATGGGGTATCAACCGAAACTCGCAGTCCCAAATATTATAAATCTTATCGTTAAATTTATTTTATCTAAGGAGGTTGATATAATTGATAAAATAATAATAATAATTTATTTTTAAGGTCATGGTTAGGAAGATATCAAATTGGAGTAGAAGACCTTCTTCTTTGTGGGAGAAGGGACCTCTCCATGGAGCGATTTGACTGTTAAAGTTTATGGAGGTATACATAGCCTACCCCTCTAAATATATGTAGAGAGGGAGGGAACGAGGTCTCCACATGTTGAGCATATAATTCTGAGCTCTTCCGAGGATTTTACCAAATCTACCCTCTAAAAGTTTTGAAACTTATTAACAACGACAACCTCACTTGGGAATTCCAAGAGACACCCGTGGAGAACTAACAATGTGCGTAGTAGAAATGGCTAAGTTGTAACCTTAATTTTTTTTTTTTTTTTGCAGAAATAGTTAATATTCATATTAAAATGGGATGTGGCCATGCCAAGTAGCTACTATAAAACATAAGAAAAGTCTATTTCTTACATTCAAATATAACATGAGTGAAAAATTTTATTTGTAGTTTTCAGGAGTCCAAAAAACACCTACTATAACTAGCCAAGTGTACTAGTTAAGAAATTGTTCTAGCAAACGAATAATTTAAAAAATACATATGAGACAAAAAACTAGAACATGAAGTAAGATCATGATTTCTTCTTTACCTCATCAATCCAACTCTTTCTTCAGTACCTTTCCTCATGGTCCTAGGAGCTCTTCTCTTTGATATTTTCATCTAGAGGGGCACTGAATTGCACAGGGGTCGAGGGTGCCCATGAAGATTATGTAACAAAAGAAGAGTGATGCTAAACAAGGGGGACCAAAACCATATCTGGAATGCCAAGATGAATCATCATCCTCTTAAGAAGATGCTCGATAGATTCGAACTCTAGAGTAATCCCCATATTAATGCTAAGATAAACACCCATGAAAGCATCTACAATATGATGTTTCTTAATGTGTCAATTACATAGGTGTCTCTAGTAGAGCTCATTTCCTAAATTTTATTTTCTATCTCTACTTGTCAATGATTCCATTTGATGTGCATGACATCACACCACAACAAGTCTCTCTCACCTTCTTCATGTAGTACTTAACCCCTCTCTTTAACTCTTTAATTTCATAAGCTAGACACTTACTACACACATAATGTGCCATCCTTTGCTAATCACCAACTTAAACTAAAGGATTGGCCTTGTCATGCCACTTGACACAGAAGTCTCGAATTAACACACCAACCCTAACACTAGGTGACCACGAAGCATAAATCCCAATGCAGGAACTCTTAACAAGAACGAAGATGAGATGGAAAGATTACCAATATAAAATGGCACCTGGAGGAATAGAAATGAAACACTCAAGAGAAGAAAGAAAGGGGATGAACTTAAAGGGTGGGAAGAGGAGATTTTATGGTGGATCCAAGCTACCCAACAACCAAAAGAATGCTTTAGATGAACACAACCTAAAACCCCCAAAAGATATAGAGCATATTCATAACTCAATCCCTCAACCCACATTTATCCAACAACTTGAATACCTTGCAATAAATATTAATTCACATGCGAGAGAGGATATAGAGTAAAGTCATGCATCAACAATCCATTAAAATGGAGAGGGGGAGCCTCACCCTGCAACCACAAATGACTCCCATTTCAAAGGTCTCCTTCATTTCCAAGGGGGGATGTAAAATGATGAACCCCTACTTATTAAACATTGCCAAAAAGGGGATGTAAAATGATGAACCCCTACTTATTAAACATTGCCAAAAATTAAAATTTCTTCCTTGGTTTGCTTGATGACCAGTGAGCTCATTTTGATGGCATAACACATGGAAAAAACTATTTTGTCAAAATCCTTAATCTCCTAATGAATCCTTCTTACTAGCCAAGCTAGATGATAGCAATTTGATATTGCTTGTCCTTGAACAACCTTGAGTATAACCATAGAGTCGTCGACAATGGTTAGTTTCTTTGTTTCTTTGGCTTTGAGAAGAAATATCTCTTTCTAAAGATCTAGGGATTCAACTTCATTGTTCATGGCTATACCAATTCACCAAGCAAACTTAATTTATTTATTTCCCATGGAGTCAAATATGAGTCCTCTCACAATTGTCACCCATAAAACTTTATTATTATTATTATTATTATATATGAATAATGTAAATGAAAGTTCCCAAATAATATGTTAAAGTGAAGTTGTGTTCATCCTCAACCTTCTTTGTATCACAAATTTTATAAATGTGTTCATTCAAAGGTGTTTTTTCGGTTACTCTAACGACAAGTTTGACTATGGAGGCCAAGATCATTGGTCATAATCTAAGCAATTTTCAATTTGTTTTTTAAACTTATATTGTTGCAAAATCAATTTTAATCGATCAAAGTAGAATAGATAAAGTCTTATTAGTATTTTAACTTCCTCTTATTAGTTATTTGATTGTCATCTCTTATCTTAGCTTTAAACTTCATAGGGATGTAAGATTTAATGTTATCGATATTATGAATTTCACTGCCTTCATTTATGTCTCAATAGTTCATCTAAGCCTTAGAATCTCTAGCTTGACATGTTTGAACATGTTGTGGCTATTATTCATACTATAAGTAATAACGAGGAACCTATCCTTGCTCGACATGAGCAATTTATGGTATGTAAACTATTATGGATATTCCATTGCAATAGTTCATCATAACAAATTGTAATGACTGAATTTACTGTTTACATCAATTTATTTTGATAACTAAGACATAAATTCAATAACACAAAATTTTTATAACAGTAACTTTTGTAACTCAATTTTTACTATGAATAATAAAATTTTTTTTTTTTATAATACAACAGTGCAAAATTTGAGAGAAATACCTTAACTCTGATGCTAATTTCCGCAGCTTGCTCCTTCCTGCTTCTTTAGGACACCACCCAAAACCGACCTCCCTGCCGACTAGTTAGCTCCTAGCCCTAGGATATCAACGAATATCCTATCCCTCCGAGCCCAAAACCCCCAGCAACCCCGGTCCACTGTGTCAATTCCAAACACAAAATTCCTCCCTCTGTCCAATACTCAGAGCTCTCCCAAAATCCTTCTCCCCTCCTCTCGAATGATCCTCCTCCAAACTCCTTGCCCCCCCCTTATTCCTCCTTCACTGCCTTCCCCCCGCATTTACCTCCTCACCTAACTCCTTTATTACCCTTATCCATTCCCATTAATTCTTTTTATCTTCTCGGGATTCTTATTTTATCCCTTGTTGTATACGCAATCCACTTTGTATCATATTCCCTTAATTAAATACCTTATCCCATTTATTTAATGCTCCTTATCTTTTATTTAATGTTTGTTATCCCACTTATATACGTAAGTTTTAATAATTTAGATTATCAACCCTATTAATTCTTTACTCACATAATTAAAGAGTTGATTAACAATTAAATAACCATTGACAATTATGAACAATTAAATAATGATAATTAATTTAGTTAATATTATATAATAAACAATTTTTAGGATTATATTATTAATTAATTATAATTAATAATCAAGGGTCGTTACACAAATCTTGTAATATTCTGAATTCTTTTATTATTCAAATTATTTCCTTAGATCCGAGGTTTATTATTACTATCTTAATGCTCAAATTTATTAATTGAAATATGGAAATGAAAGAACAAGCAAATAAACACAATATGTGACCTAGGAAACCTGATATGGGAGAAAAACCAACTAGAAAGTGAGGTCTATGCTCTGTGCTATTTTCTTTAGTTACGAAAATGGAAACACAAGGAAATATGAACTTTCTATGGAGTTTCCTTTGACACTGTGACTTGAATGGCTACTACCTAATCTTCTACCTCTTTTATTATGCTCTCAAATCCCACTATTATATGCTCTTCTCAACTATGTAGCAAGTACAATACTAAAATAATGGAACCCCCTATCTTCCTAGGGGCTCGATATTTAACATAGCCTCATAGTCATTTAGGGTTAGGGTTTTTGCATGCCTCAACCCTCAAATAGTGTTAAGGTTTTGAACCTTCTAGAATATTCTTTAATGTCCATGCATGACTATCCCCACATGTATGAGTAATGGGCGATGATGAGTCATCCACTCGATACCATGGTGGTCAACAAGGTAGGTCAACTTGCAAGAGGCATAACTTCCACATACAAACTCCAATTGAGGTGATTTTCACATAGTTGGAAAGCTCTTGATGTGTATAATAGCGTTGAAAGGATGCAATATATACTTCAAAAGTTTTAATCCCAAAATGTGTCATTCGATGCCTCAAAATGGCTTTGGAAGGTTCTAGACCCCAAATCTCCAAACTCGGACTTGTCAGTAAAATGGGCTCTACAAGCTAACTCCTCCAATATTTCCACCTAGAAAGTACCAATATTAAGATGAAAATTTCTATAATGATCCATTTTGGATCATACCTCCCCATTTTTAGGAAGGCTTTTGGTCCCCAAAAGATTTTACTGAATGAGGTGAGGAAATTTTTCTCCTACCTTCTCCCTAAAGTACCAGTTTTCCTTACCTAGAAGTTGTCCTTTCAACCTAATCTACTAGAGGTCATGTTGCACTTGTCTAGTAATTTTGGACTTCTTCTACAAAACTATATCTTCTACCAACTTTCCCTAATCTTATGGTGTTAAGTTCTCTATGATAGGTCAGACATGCTCCTTAGTATTTTGATCCAACATGACAGGCTCATAGTGTTTTAGATTTTACACATTCACTACTAAGTAAATGCATATATATGGGGGTAGATTGAGTCTGTAGACATTATCACCCACCTTACTCAATACCTCAAAAAGGACCATACTACAAAACCTTAATATTCTTACTAAGACCCTGTAGCCTTTCTTTATTCAACTACAACCAAAATTTGTCTCCCACCTTTCAAATAATTTCTACGAACAAATTTTCAAAATTTAACATCACAACACATCAAAAATCTGACAAAGTAATTTGAAATGATATACATTTTAATCAAAATTTATTTGAGTGAAAATATAACAATTCTAAGAGAAGAACTTATAATCTATCCTACATTGTCGAAATTAAAAAAATCTAGATTTCGTTAACAATATTACTACTCAAACACCAATACAAGTGAAAGATTACTCGTATGATCGACCACTACAACGTCCATTTAGTATTTATATTTGCATTTTAGTATTTATATATGCACATAACCCCTTACTTCAATAGGAGTAAGCTTTTTAAAGGGACTAGTAAATTATGTACCTAATCACGTCGTCAATACCATGTACCACTGCTAAATATACATATTTTTATTAATAATTATTAATAAGTTGGACTTGGATTTTAGTTTTGTTTTATATTTTATTTTTATTTAAAGTTCGTTCTTCAAAATTAAAAGGTTAAATTCTAACTAATTATTATTATTTGAAATAAATTTTTAATTGGATTTTAAAGAAACATGTTAATAATTCAAGTTCTAAAGGTATCTAGCAAAAGTGGAAAGATCATCACTGAATTATTTTAAGTTGTATAATTTTTTTTAAATAATAATTATAAATTAACTTGTTATTTTCAAAAAACAACCAATAATAATTATAAGTAATAATTATAAATTAACTTGATATTTTAAAAAAACAACCAATAATAATTATCCACTTCCAATTGACAAATAATTATAATATATTTTAAATCACTAACATTAAAATTACAATCTCCAAACAATTATATCTATTTCTTGGTATTTTAACACTTCATCTTTATTTTATCAATATAGTGTTGCATCACAATTTGTAATAAAGCTAGACTACACCATCCATAGAGTTTGAAAAGACCTCCTTAACTAGATTTCTCGATAAACATCCAAACCCTCTACCTTTTTTAAGTTTGGTTTCCATATAATGACATGGAACCTCGTTTTTTAATAATTTTTTGCTTCCTTAAAGTAGTTTCTATTTCTATTTAATTTTCTCATATTTTAACAACAACAAAAAAAAGTACTAATATCTTGCCTTGAACAAAAGATAAAGTAAAAACATTAATTTTTGAAAGTGATAATTGTATCAATATTGGATCCATTATCAAGAAAACATTATCTAGTGTGGGTTTTTGCCAAACATTCCCATTTTTATTTTTTGCTCAATTTTTAATACAATGAAGATTGTTAGTGAAGTTGGGTGGTCAAATGTAGTGGATGTTTTAAGTTGATGTGTTTAAATCTGATTAGATGTTTCAATGTGCAGCAAATCAATATTTTTATATAATGTATTATAGATATATCGAAATCATTATTATTATGTAATAAAATATTGATTTAAATCAATTATCAACATGTTATTATTGATGAATTTTCCAATATTTTTACATTATAGGTATATCGAAATCATTATGTAATAAAATATTGATTTAAGTTAATTATAAACATGTTATTATTGATGAATTTTTCAATTGTAATCACATTGTTATATCATTATATAAAACACATTAAATAATGTAAATAATATTTAGACAGTTTATTATATAATACATTTTTATTTTGAGAAAATGCACTCTCATGTTGGGTGTATCAATGCATCCATGTTACCAACATTAATGATCTTTGTTACTATTTTGTGATAAAATATTCATTTAAATCCATTCTAACATATTCTATTTAGTGTGTTTTTAAACTATAAATGAATTGATACATTATTATATAAGATGTACTGAATAATGTTTAATTACTTTCTCTCATATAGGGCACACTAGTGTGTTCTCATTATGAACGCACCAAAGGTTGTTATAACTATTATGTGATAGGATATCAATGTAAATCAGTTCTAAACATATTCTACTCAGTGTGCGATCTTAACATCCAGTGTATTACAATAGGATACAAATTTAAAAATAATACTAAATCATAATTTCATTTGTAATTTTTTTTAGTGCTTCAAACCATACAAACATCGATGCTCACCTCACCATTATGCCATCCCGTTGGTGCTATTATACTACTAGTTACTATATTTTTCGATCCTTTCGCTTTGATGGTGGATTTGGTAATTATACTAAATTTTCATTTTTTAACCATGCTTGAAAATTGATGTTATCCCTTAATTTACATTTTTAGTAATTTAAAATTTAAAATTAAGTTTTAAGTTTTTTGTTATCTTAATTTTTGTTAAATTTCCATTCCATATGATGCATTCCTACAATTTGATTCACACTCACTTGTATAGTGCATTCCTTTTATTAATAGCCTACATCATGCTTGATGCATTTGGTCAAATAGAACACACCATTAAAGCCAAAGAATTAGTAAAAACCTTCGGTCACATTTTTGGTGCAAATTATTGAATGCATTTTTGTTAATATAGATTTTCCTTATTTTATTAATAACTTACATCATTCTTGATGCATTTGGTCAAATAAAACACACCATTAAAGCCAAAGAATTAGAAAAAACCTTCTATCACATTTTTGGTGCAAATTATTGAATACATTTTTGTTAATATATATTTTCCTTATTGATTAGTGCTCTAGGAAATGTAGAAGGCATTGTTAGTGGTGCTTCCATACATATAAGGTACATCATAAATTAAATTTAACAATTATATTTTTTTATAGGTGTGCTAAAAAAATGCTAGGGGCATCATAATCGGTGCTCACTTACATCATAAGTGCACCAGTGATCAAATCAAATAATTTTTATTTTTTTTTTTCTAATTTTATTGGTGCACTTCAAAATGTATAGATATACCATGCTTGGTGTGTTTAATTAAATAAAGTTATCCGTTAAAGTTGAAGAATACAAAAATTTCTCACACACCATTAAATGCACTTTTATCAATATAAATTTTCCTATCTTCTCACTACTTTATGAAATGAGACACTAGAAGTGGTGTTCCTATACATACAAAGTGCACTGTAAAATTGAATTTAATAAATACCAAGTGCACTGTAAAATTAAATTTAATAAATACATTTTCTAGATATGTATCTTAAAAATATAAGAGGACATTATAACGAGCGATCACTTACATTATAAACTCATAAGCAATCAAATTATTATTTTTTCAATCTTGTTATTGTCCTTGAAAATACAAGAAGACAACAATACTTGTTTTCATCATAAGCAATCGATAATCAAATTAAATACTTTAAAATTTTCCAATATTATGAGTATGCTTCAAAATTCATAAAAGCATTTTTTGTGATAAGGCCATAAACACAATGTTGGTGATGGTTTACATACGGTGCATTGTTTACAGATAATAGTTAAGAATATGTATCTTCTTCTAAGAGGTTATAAGTTGAAATCTAGAGGGGTAGGGTATGTATATCTCCGTAGGATTTAACAGTCAAATTGTTGCACGGAGGGGGTCCCATCTTGTCCCACAAACAAAGCAGTCTCATACACCAATTTGGTATCTGGCTTGGTTGTGAACTTAAAATTAAATTATTATTATTATAGTTAAAAAGTGTTTACCAATAATAATTAAAAAAAAAAATACTAATGACACTTTCTCATGAGGTCCACAGATAATTTTACATCAAAATTCCTATCGTCTATAAAAATATATTAAATGAGGGGTTGTAGTCTAAACGTTATATGAAATGACTCTTTTCTAGTGATATTTTTCGGGGACATTTTCCCGAAATCTAGTGAGAAATTGTTAGATCCACATATTTGAGTGATTATTTATGTATAATCTGAGTGTCCCATGGGTTTTTCAGCATGCTGAATCCATTTCTGCATTCATAAATGGATTTTAAACAACAAAAAATAGTGATTTCGTGCAAATTTATATCGTCAAATTCCGACGAAAAAATCTATTTCGTAAAACAGTTAGACAATGCCAAACAAGAGGTTGATATCTAGAACATATGAGACATGATGAGTCAACAACGCTGGTTAAGTATAATACAATGAGACATGGGTGTCGTTGTCCCTGGATCTATTCCTCTACTCTTTAACTGCTTTCTTGTGCCATGTCAACATTAAAAAATCTATGGAGATCCCCAAAGACACTTGCATGAGATACCATGGACAACATTCTTGTCGCTCATCCAATTGATAAATGATGTTATTCACCAAAATGAAAACCATCATATTCTACAAACTGAGTAAGGGCATATGGAGAGGCTTCTACTTGATATCAACACTCTCTTCCCACATCAACAAATAGATAGTGTTAATATAGAGCCAAATCTACAATCAGATTAAATATAGCCTAGATTTCTCACACAAATAAAAGAAAATATAGATTTCCCCACACAAATAAAACAACACGTGGAAAGGTGTTGCAGGTATAAAGCATGTTTGGTGACAAATGAATTTCATTGTCTTCACACTTGCCGTCCAAATTGGAGTCCATTATTTCATTCACAAACTCAACTTTTATTTGTCGAGTTCATTTTTGTTTTTAAGGTTATCATCTTTTGCATCTTAATTCAGGTTAATTTAAGCAAATGTTTTTTAATTTATATGTTTGGTTAGTTTAAAATGGGTTTTATGGACAATTTTGTATGAACATAGTTTTAATTGAATAAGGTAGATTTTATATTTTTAGAAAGTAAAATTCCGATTTTAAGAATTGTTTTTTAAATTTATGGAACAATATTTTCACAATGAAAGGTGGGATCAAATCCCTCTAGATGCAAACATTTCTTCATGTTTTTTAAATCCCAAAATATTTTCACCTTGAGGGACTTGATCCCTCTCGGCTCATGAAAGTTTCGGTGTTAATATGGATCGAATGTATGTATGTATATGCCACATGTTAACTCCATATTGAGAATGGAAGGAATTGCACACATCTTTCATACTATTCAACATAGTATTGATTTTTTTTAACCATAAGAAACTTTTTACTTACAATTCATAAATATATAGAAGCCAAACTTCAAATTGACTTAGAAGCAATGCTTGATAATAAATGTAGATCCTTAAAAGATGACATTCAAAGACATATAAACAATAAACTATCAGGGTTTGAGACTCAGTTGCAGAAAATGGTGGATAGATTACAAGAAATAGAAAAACAAGAGAAAGAAACGAAACAATCAGGGCAAGAAGAAGAGGTTGAAGAAAATCATTTAATATTAGGGACACACTTAAAGAGCTAGAAGAAAATTTGAGTAACAATTTGGCCATAAATAGTTTGTAATGCAAATTGGATATCAAACCTATCAAAGAGGAAATGAATAAGCTCATAGATTTAAACCATGAGTGCAACAAAACAACCTTGAACCTCATAAGTTTTGGTATAAAAGAACTGAAAGATGAGGACACATTAGCAATATTAAAGGAGGAACTAAAAAACAAATTATTAATTGAAACAACTAGCCTTATAGAATAAAAAAGGTTGGGAAAAATAATTGAAAATAAAGATAGGTTGATTCGTGTTATGTTAAGATATAATGCCCATAAGCATGGCATACTTAGTAAAATCCGAGCTTAAGAGGGTCTTGAATATTTATAAATGAAGATCTCATTCTAGAAGATCAAGATAAATTAAGGAAGGAGGTTCAAAAGGTAAAGAAAGCAAGAAAATAAGTAAAATGAGCAATAATTAGGAACCAAAAAGACATTATTAGGGATAGAGACTAAAAGGATAACAATCAAAGCAATTTAAGAAACTTTATATCCTCTTCTGGAACTATTGGGCTTTCCTTGGAACATAGGGCTTATATTAATTTGGATCACAAGTGAAATTGATATTATATTTCTGGTTGAAACTCGAGAGCATGAGGAATATAAGGTGCCTAACATAGAAGGATTTATGTTGTGATCAACATGGAACAAGAAATCCTCTCATAGAGGGGTTGGAGGCATAGCCTGTTACACAAGAACAAAAATCTCTCCTCACGTTCATATTCATAAAACATACCCTCTCAATCAATTCATTTGGGTGTAGATTTCAGATATTAATGCTAAGAGGATGCATATAGAAATTTGTTATATCGCACCTATTAATTCTAATTTTTATACAAAAAACAATTTAGATAAAAATTGTTGCTATAAAATCTTAGAACAAGATATTTATAGTCTTGGAAATAAAGTTAGTATCCTCATGCTAGGATACTTCAATTCTAGAACTACAAATAATCAAGATATTATCTTAAGTAATGATTCCAACCCTAATCCTCCATGGCTAGATGAGGACATTTTTTTAGCTAATAGATACAAGATAAATTTGGAAGATTTGACCGAGAATTTGTATGGTACTGAGCTAATAAATATTTGCAGTTCTCAATATCTAGTAATTTGCAATGGTCAATGAAGTGGCCAAAATCTGTCCAAATGACTTGTATCCATGGGTTGCGTAGTATTGTTGAAGATTATGTGATTCATATATCCTTGTTTACTACCAAATAGTAAATTTTGACCTTTTAAATGACCATGAGACTGACTCCGATCATATACCTTTAACCCTAAGTCTAAACTTTATATTGCACAAAACCCCTTGAAAATAATTCTAATAATCAAAGACACATGATTTTTGACAAAAATAAAGTTGATCGAGCTTCTTAAAGGACTTAAACACTAAATTAAATCTTCTATCATATAAGAACAATATTGAATACATCTATCATAATTTTACAACAACCCTCTCTACCTCCATAAAAAAATTATTTATCAAATTGTTATGCAAAAAGAAGAATAGAATTACCAACCCTTGGTATGATAATGAGTGTAAAATTGATAAAAAATCCATTAGGGACGCCTCTAATTATTCCTTGAAATACGATAAGATTAATAGATACAATTCCCTAATTAAAAGGAAAAAACAACACTACATAAATAAATAAAAAAAGAGAGTTTTTTGCACCTATCTAAGGTAGATCCAAAGAATTTTTGGAATCAAATTTTAACTCATAAAACTAAAGAAAATGATATGATTCCTCTAACAAATATGAAATTCCCACCTTAGAAATATTTACGAATCTCGTAATGTCCTAGACAACATTCCAAATGTTTGTATAGAAGATGAAGTTTTTTATATAGAAGGCATAAAGTTTGGGGTTAAACAACTTGAAAATGGGAAAGCTAAGGACATTCAAGGCTACCAAGATGAAATGCTAAAAATTAGAGGGAGTATATTGATCCCTCACTTATATAATCTGTTTAATTTAGCAGTCAAGTGGGGCTTCCCTAAACTATGGAATAAAAACCTCATTGTACCTATTTTAAAAAGTGGGGATAACATAAATCCCTCTAATTATAGGTCCATTATGATTACCCCCATTTTACCAAAGTTATATGGAAGTACTTTGGAAAATAACATAAGCACGTGGCTAGAAAACCATGGAAAACGAGCTAAATGAAAAGCCAATTTTAGAGGTTATCATTCAACAATGGATCACCTTGTCATGCCTAGGATCATTGCAGAGGAGTGTGTAAACAATAAAACCAATCTCCTTTTTTGTTCCATTGACTTTAAGAAATATTTAACACTGTGTGCTTAGGATCAACCTTTGGAATAGGTTAGAAGAGATAAGAGTTCCCTCTGGGATAAGAGTTGTTGCGGTAAGGTTGTATGTGAAAATTATTTCCAAGTTTAGGATCACTAAGGGTTGGTAAGAATAAATTAAATGAAATATAGGAGTCAAGAAAGGTTTTTCCCTATCCCCTACCCGTTTTTTCATTTACATGACAAGTTGGAAGCTTGTCTAGAAGCTGGAGGTTTTATTGGACCAACTCTTTCTAGTATAGTCATAATTCTTCTTCTCCATGCTAATGATATTGTTCTTATGGAAAGGAATCCCTATGACCCCAGTAACCAACTTAGCATCCTCAAGGAATTTTTCTCTAGTACAAGAATGACTATGAACACTAACAAAATGAAGGTTATGATAATTAAATCCAATAAGATCACCTATGATACTTTCGTATATGACAAAAATACCTTGGAGGAAGTTCCTTC
The DNA here is from genome assembly GCA_009831015.1 of Picea engelmannii. Classification (NCBI taxonomy): domain Eukaryota; kingdom Viridiplantae; phylum Streptophyta; class Pinopsida; order Pinales; family Pinaceae; genus Picea; species Picea engelmannii. The sequence continues at coordinate 142,076 of ML781852.1, read as the reverse complement.
GTACAAGT
>ML781852.1:77848-112268 GCA_009831015.1 Picea engelmannii | reverse complement strand
GAGACCTCTATTCTCTCATCATGATGATTAATTATTTTGTATTCGTCCTCTTGTTTTGTTGAGCTCTTAGAACTTGGGGTTTGGAGGGTTTTGGTGACAAATCCTAGGATTGGTTTCCAACGATACACCCTAGCTAGTCATTTCGTGGAGGTTTTGGTGACAAATCCTAGGATTGGTTTCCGATGATACACCCTAGCTAGTCATTTTGTGGGAAGAAATCACTTTGATCTCTTCATTGGATTATACTTCTAATCGAGTTGTGGCTGAGATTTTAGGGTGTGGGGGCGAATTAGTGATTGTGGGACAGGCTCATGTCCTACTGGGCGCACTCTAATCTAGATCTGAACCAAAAATACTTGTTGGGCATCTTTCTTATGTAGCTAGGTGAGTTACATACAAACTTGGGCACTCTCATTGATGAAATATTGCAGTTGGGTGAGTTTATGAAGTGTTGGGTCGTTTTCTTTCATTATGGGATGAATACCTCACCGTTGGGGCGAATTTTGGGCTGAGAGAATGTTTATTTACTAGTTGGGAAAATTATTGAAGGCAGGGGCCAAGTTTTGGGCCATTATTTCTCCATTTAAAGGCTGGATATCTCATGCAGGGTGCACAGGATTAGAGGAGGGCACATTTGTCTCTAAGGAGGGAGCACTTGAATAGTGAAGGGCGTATTGCTGATTGTGAAGGGTTGTAGAGTGCCAAAGGAGGGTGTATTGTTACAACAATGGTTGCAGAACCTTTGAAGGGAGTTAATCCCTTATTTAATCAAGTGTATTGGCTACCAATTGTTTGGGGAAACCTACAGCCACTACCACAATACTCTTGTTATTCTTCCATCCTGTATCAAACATAGGAAATATTTAAAAAGAGCTACATCATTTTATGAGTAGACTGGATTGCATTTTCCCTGAGTCTAATTTGACATTGTGGGGATCCATTCCTATCTAGAAGAGGGTGACCTGAACCTATAATATGTCCATCTTGTAACAGGTCAGATTATTGCAATAAAAAACAAATGTTTGTATGCATTTTTCCTTGCTATCCTGTGTGTTAAATTGTTGATTATTTCCTTGTAAACTCTGCTGAAATAGATAGTCTGAACATGAAGCTTATTGGTGGCAAGTAAACATCATTCATCCTGAAATATACATAATAAAACCAAAACAATAAATCCATAAACAAACAACAGCCAATGTAAGTGTTACATGGAGGATTGGAGTATGCTCACAAACTGTTTGACAAAAACTCTATATTAGAATTAAGCTACAACCAGCAAAGAAGGGGTTTATTAGTTAGAACAGAGGATTTCCATCAACTGTTTGACAAAAGACTCAAACCAAAGGTTTTGTTAAATACTACAACAATAGAGCTTGATCATAAGGTATTGAGTGGCCCATGTTCCCATTATTCACCCTTTAGCCTGAGGTTCAAGGAGAAGAGATTGGTGCATCCGAGGCATTGACCTTCATTCGAAGAGGTAGTATTCTTGTGGTCCATTCACAACAAATACCTAAAGGAGTAGAGGTATTGATGAAAGGACTAGATGAACAAAGCTACGGAAGTGCATGGGGCTGGGTGGAAGCTTGCACATATTGTCCCCATCTGTAGGTTTTTTGTTCTGTAGGTTTTTTGTTCTGTAGGTAGGTTTTGCGTTTAGGTGTCTAGCTTCATCCTCATGCTGATTCTAGCTCAATGCTTGTCATGACAAATCATTATTTTGCTACTGCTATGAATGATTTCTACAACCATTATGGATCAAACTAATTGCATATAATCAATTACTTGTAACAATAACTCAAGCATATAATTATTTTCCAAGGTCTTGCCAACATTCTACTTGATATTGGGCATAATTTCCATGGCTGTGTTGTTAGATTAAATCAAGTTTGTTTGTTGTTGTTGTGAAGTATTTGTTACAGTTGTTAGGGCTTGGCCTTATTGTTGATAACTTACCTAATGTCATGGTTAAAGTAGGCTGAAATCATTGTTTAACATTTGTATCTTGTTATAATCATTAAGAGCTATATTTGGGAATTTATTTGAGAATTTAGGTGTCTAGCTTCATCCTCATGCTAATTGTAACTGAACGCTTGGCATAATAAGTCACTAATTTTTTGTTGTTATGAATGATTGCTACAGCCATTATGGCTCAAAATTATTGCATCTAATCAATTACTTATAACAATAACTCAAACATATAATTATTGTCCAAGGTCTTCCCAACATTCTACTTGATATTGGGCATAATTTCCATGGTTGTATTGTTGGATGAAAGCAAGTTTCCTTGCTTYTGTTGTGAAGTATTTGTTACATCCATTAGGGCTTGGCCTTATTGTTGATAACTTACTTAATATCATGGTTAAAGTAGGCTGAAATCATTGTTTCACATTTGGATCCGGTTCTACTCATTGCCCAGACCTCGGTGTTAGAAATTGAGAAATAATGCAGAACAGTAAAATACTTTTCAAAATTTCAGTTAGAATTACAACAAAGTCTCATTTTTCAGATCCGTAAACACAACAACCCTACTTGAAACTCAGCAGAGAAACAATAAATTTCCGAGAGTGTAAATCCAACATACTTTCTGATCTAAATTGAAGAAACAAATAGATCAGTATATAGATCTAAACTAGATGTTGATATAGATATGATATACGTTAAAGCACAAACTGATACACTATGGATCTGATATACATCAGATCTAAACTTCAAGTTAAATAAAGAGTTTGACTAAAGAACAAAATAGTAAGTCACTTACCTTGAAGACTTACCATGAAGGATATGAAAACACACATTAGAGATGAGATTCCATTAGTACTTATGCTCAACAAAATCTAGGGTCATTGATCTACCATATAGGTTAGATCCCTTGCCAAAATATGAAAGGACTTTCTTGCCACCAGTAGGAGAAAACACCATACATAAAACACCAGCAGATAGAACACATGTGCCAAAGGGGTACGGTTGTGATGAGTATACAGTCATAGGGCACGACTGGTTAGGATAAAGGCCATATCTGTGAAGGAGAGGCCACATTCAAAGAAAAGATGATCAGATCTAAGAGGAGAGGCCACGACCTACTCAAGGAGGCCCGATATGACAAAGAGGGGCCACTTCCCACTCAAGGGAGGCCTGATCTACTAAGGAGAGGCCACGATCCAAGAAGAGGAAAAGGGTTGATCTGCAACAGCAAAAGAAACAGGGCTGAGCCACCAAAATAGAGCCTCAAGGGCCGAACTACCACAACAGACATGTATCAAGGCTGAGCCACCACAAAGGGAGCCTCAAGGGCCGAATTTCCACAGCAGAAATGTATCAAGGCCAAGCCACCACCACAAAAAAATACATCAAGGGAGGCCGCAACCAATTTCCACAAGGGAGGTCGCAACAAGCTTCATCAAGGAAGGCCACAACCAACTACCACAAGGGAGGCCACAACAAAATTCATCAAGGGAGGCCACAACAAACTATAGATAATCTCAGATCAAACTGCAAAAACAAGTGAGGGTAAGAATGAGGAGGGGTAGATCTCTTTTTATACTAGGCTAGGGGTTAGACTAGGGGTAATTGAAAAGATAATAATTAAAATGATATTAAAAAATTAACATATTTAATTAATATAAATATTAATTAAACATGTTATAAATTACACTTTTAATTAATACTTTCACATTGACCCTTAAAGAAGATACAAAACCCCAAATAAACACAAGCAAGGGTGAAGAGGGTTTTGGCAAGGGTGACTGGGTGACTGGGTGGCAATACTTGTCCATTCATTCTCAAAGTGACCATATTTGATTTTATCATCGCTGCATATGGGATAGATCCCTCATGTGGGCATGTCCCCCTTCAGGGAGGGTCATACACCAACAAGATACCTGATCAAGGATCAGGTTTCCCCAGAACATTTCTGGGGTCTTATCCACCAAGGTCCAAGACCAAGGATCAACCCATGCCCCAGGCATAGATACCCTGGACCATGTCCAGGGGCCCTAGACATATCTAGGGGCTTTAACTTCTTGGTCCCAGACCAAGAACCCCAGTCATGTACTGGGGTCCCTCTCAGGGGTCTTTACTGCTTGGTCCCAGACCAAGAACTTATCCACCAAGGTACAAGACCAAGGATCAACCCATGCCCTAGGCATGGGTACCCTGGACCATGTCCAGGGGCCCTAGACATATCTAGGGGCTTTAATTGCTTGGTCCCAGACCAAGAACCTCAGTCATGTACTGGGGGCTCTCTCAAGGGTCACAGTGAATGACTATGGGTTCAATCTTTGAACTGAACAAGTCGGAGAGTAGCTTCCTAAGCCACACTACTTTTCTACTTGCAGCAATGTAATCTGACTCTTTAGTGCTTTGGGCTATGGAGCCCTGTTTCCTGCTGGATCATGAAATCATTTCTAAACCCAATCTTGAAGCAATATCTGGAAGTGCTCTTCCAATTTACTATATTACCCATCTAGACTGAATCTTTAAAACCATGGAGTATTACACCTCCACTGAAAAACATATCTCAGAATATGCTTCACTCTGATTGTCAATTGCATTTACTCTAAAACATTACCAATATTCCCCTCAGGTACATAGGCCATTGTTGAAATGATGCAAGAAGTGGACATCTCGCACAACAAATTCCCAACCAACAAGCTTGGAGATGAACTTGATGGTGGTATGGCAGTCATTGCACACGCAGAGTTTATTTTATTTTATTTTTTATATCTAGATAGGTGTGTCAACGATGGTGTTGATGAGACCAAAATCAATTTGCAAGTTTCTCACCATGAGGATGGAAGGATGGCTCTTATGTGATATCATGTAGAACAAGGTTCCCGTTAGTCCCATTTTGTCATCTCACTCATAAAACTCTCTATGCACAATTTTACTTCATTCACCATAATTTGATTACTTAGTTTTGATTGACTTGTTGTGCTCTCATAATAAGCATGACATACTGCTCCATCATACAAAGGTTTCTCTGGAACACTAACAATCTCTAGTTGTGTATTAGGAAGAACATGAACATTAATATGAACATTAAGGATGCTTCAAAACCAGGTCGCAAATCATCCAGTTTGTATTTCCTCAACAAAAATTTCAAAATTTGCAGATAAATTTTGTCTTGTGTGAGACATCCAAATGCCTTCTCTATCTTAATCTTCACATGTGTTGAAAACTATGTTTCCACTTTCTAACTTTCTCTGACGCTTCCACAAATATATCTACTTCTGTCAACATAAATTTTGCATGCGGATTTTCTTCACCATAGAAAATATAAACATGTATCTTGCAACCTTCTCATTGTGATAGCAAATAACATATTCCTTGTGCTCCTCCTCCAAATCGTGCAACACAAAGTTGGTATCCGTCATATACCCTACCTCCTTAATCTGCTCTGTGAATCTCTCCAATGTTGTATATTTCTCCTATGTTTGTGGGTGGGACCTATCATTAACTATAAATGAATGCACCATGTTCTTTATCATCACATTTGACTTGATAGTATGTGCTTGATTGAGATGACCTTGTCCGGTGATTAAACAAGAAACGATGGCTGCACAACAAGAATCATATTCACACCTCAACAGATTCAAACATTATGTTGGCCAATGGCAGCATTAGATGTCAAACAAGAAGACTTTTAATCTGCAATCCTTCAGGTCTTTGACCTGTAGCAGATTCTCAAGCATACAAAGTCCTGTAGCATGATGACAGTAGCAATTATTGGCATTGACATACCAGGTAATGATGACAGTAGAAATTATTGGCATTGACATACCAGGTAATTATCAACATTATATATATATATATATATATATATATATATATATATATATATATATATATATAAACACTCTTTTGTGAGGACTCCATACAAAACTATATTTCAAACATCCTATTTAGAGGAAATTCCAATGTTATGAAGGAGTTTCCACTTTCCACCTATTCCTCATGGTAGTACACTAAGTATGAATTGTCATAGTAGTGTTATAAGTCATCATCATGGTAGCATCAATGAGGTGGATGGTAAATTGGCTTGGCACTCGACAAGACTAGAGAGAAAATAAGCCAAGCCCAAGGAGGGAACTTTCAAACGAATGTATCTGCATCAAGAAAGTGGCATTCAATATCACGAGGAATCTATGATGTCACTTGTAAATGCTCCAAGTGAGATAGAACCCATCCAAGCAATGACCTTACTTAGTCAACCATCATTGTATGGAAAAAAAAATGTTACAAGAAAATGCAGTGGGACTTTCTATTGTACGTCTTTATGAAATAACCATGAAAGGTCCTAATTGAACCGATCCTTTTAAAAGGAGGAGTTAGGCATGCTTGAATTTTGGATACGTGGATTGAAGATTTCTTCCACGCTACCCAAGGTGTGTATAAAGGCGGCAACATGCACCTAAAGATCGATGAGGTATTCACAAGATACATTAAAGATCGAATCAACTACCTATACAATTAAGGGCTTACCAAGTCAACATCATTAGAAGTGAGCTTCAAATTTGATAATAGATGTCATGGGTGTGGCCAAGGGTTTGCAATCCTGCATCTGGGATTTCTCTAGAATCTTGAAGGCATACTTCCCTTTCCCAAGGAAGTTATTTTGGACCTTGCCAAATAGAAAATAATGCAGTAGACCAATATCCTTCATGTGAAATTCACTCGACAACTTTTACTTGCACCGCATAATTATCTTCTCTAAACTATCTGCAATGATCAAATCATACAAATATAGAGCCAAGACAACTAAATCACTTTTAACATACAGATAATAGATATTTGGATTGGAAACAGTCTTGGTGAACCCCAAGTTTAGTAGAAAGTATTCAATCCTAACCCATAAAGGGATTTTCTAAACCTGCAAACATGGGTGTCGTGCAAATTCAAAACCTCTAGGCTGTGTTACCCTTCAAAATGTGGCATTTTATCTAGTAGGAAGAGTGGCATTTTGTAGGAGTTACACTCAGTATTTCAAGCAACAGATTTGTGGTATACTTCCTGAGGACATTTGCAGCAAGAGAAGTATTGTAGGCCCATCAATGAACAGCTTTATGTCTGATCGACCTCAGATGGATCTTGATACACCTTATTCTGGTCCAATATTCTTTCTAAGTTGCTTCTACTGATGATTTTTTTTTTTTGTTTGTTAATTTGTGCAGGACCTGTTGGCTACGTGATTAACCTGTGGCTTGAGAAACCGCGACTCAGGGGCATCTAAGCTGTCAAAATCACCCAGGGATCGCACCCGGCCTGAGCCACACCAACCCTTAACATGGTTGGATTTTTTGTCCCCGCAGGTTTCGAACCGGTGACTTTAACAACACGTAGTGGCTTAACAACACACTCCGTCACCGACTGTCCTACACCTCGGGGACCTGCTACTGATGATTTTAAATGTGAATTTAAGGCACAATTTATCCAGCCCCCTTCAAAGACTCTCACAAGATATATGGTCATGATAATGAACTGTGTTATATATTGAGATCATGAAAGAAGCAGCTACATAGGTAATTGATTGCGGTCTCATGAAGGATGGATCATTAGCAGGTCTTTCCCAGCAGATAGGACTTTGACATATTGTGCCAACTTGGAGATAAATCTGTTGTTCGAGGGTGTTTTTGTAAGGAATACTCTCATCTTAAGTTGTGGATCCAATATGCTTAGTACATAACAACTTCATCTGATAATTTGCTACATGATAGATGGATTGAGTGTGACTCTAGAAGACCATGCATGTCAGTAGTATGAGCCTTTGTTACGGATATAAAGTGAATGACAGTCCCAGAACAAGAGATATGGAACAGTCATGGATGCATTCAACCACATATCTGCAAATAGTGAGAAGATATGCTAACAGGACTCAGAGTGATACACGTTCTTCTAGTAGAAAGGCATATCTGAACCTGGAGATTAAAATTTAAAAATGACCTTTATATGGTATCAAGTAGACAGTTGTGCCTTCAACAAAGTGCTTCAGTGGAATGAAACTTTTCTTCTTTCAGATCAGTCAAGAATTAAGGGATTTTGAGTATTTCAGATCGGTTAAGCATTTAGGGCTTCCTGAACATCATGAAAGTTGGAATGAATATCAGTTCAGCATGAAGGATTTGGATGAATATGATGAATGATGATTTACTGGAGCACGGAGAGGATCGCTGAGGATCGCTGAGGTGTTCATCATTTTTCTGGTTTATTTCGAAGGTCAAGAGTTTCCTATTCCTAATTTCGATTCTGTTAGTTGTAGATAAATAAATCAGAAAAACACAAGAGTAATAAAACAACCTCAAAGGGAAAATGAAGAAAGAGAAAACATAATATCATTTGGTGTTTGAAACGAGATCGTGGATGGTATGGTATTCCAATCTAGTTGGGAGATTTATTTTCCATGATGGCTTCATGGGTAGTATCTCGAATTAAGCACATATGGCCATTTTCGAGAAACAAGACCGACGACTTAAAGGTTTCGGATGGTCTTGTGCGGTCCCTGCCAGTTCGTGAATCGACAAAACAATTTGTCTTTGCTCTTTGAGATCCTGATTATCCCTCCTCTGTTGTTTATTTGTTGGTTGCTGAAAGTTTGTCAGAACGATCTGCATCTGATGCCAAATGTTTAGTTAGAGCAATTAGGCCAAAGGTTGTGGTCGCGGAGATAGTTCCTTCGGCATTGGATGATGTTAGAGAAGAAGAAAACAATTTGAATGGAGATGAGACTTGCTCTGTGCCAACCTCATGGCTAGGAGTGCTCAAGGGTTGTTTTCTAGAGAGAATAATTTTAAGAAAATATGAAAGTAGGGCTGGCTCACAAATTTTGCAGACAATTTTTGGAATAGGATTTTATGGTCATGTTTTGGCTGCAAAACAAGCTGCTCAAGAAAATCATTCCCCATTACTTATTCTTGAAACTCCACATAGAAATGGTCAAGGCGGTGAATTGAACACCAACAGTGCACATGATTCCAACCAGGATGGACCAAATAAAAGTACCATAGCACCTTTGGCAGAGATATCTCGGGTCAGTGGCCTTTTCAAAAAAACTACACCATTACCAAGTGATATGGTTTCAAGTGTCCCCATGAGCTCACATAGGCATAACTTGGCCAGTTCACTTGACTCTTCTTCTCTAAAGGATTTAACCTCATCAATGGCTTTTTCATTGAAAAATTATTTGGCACTAGATTCAGGATCAAATTGTGCTCCCACTGCAAGTTCTACCTCTTCTTATACAGGTTGTGAGTTCTGTGATGAGGATCAAATTCCTGCGTTTGTGCATTCTTTCTATTCCTTACTTGTAGATTTGCATGATATGTTTAATAATTTTCCTGCCAGAGACAGGGCATTAGTTTGTGCTCAGAAAATGATTCTTGAGGTGGAGAAAGGAAAAGAGGTGGATTGTGAAGTGTTATCTCATGTTAACAAGTTTCAGATTGCTGTTGAGGGACTCAGAGTTGCTCTAAATTTGAAGGCACGTTGTCCCCTTAAGCAAGAGAAGAATCTTCTGAAAGATGAAAACTTCTATGAGCTTCCTTATGAAGATAAGTGCCATGCTCTATTTTCCCAAGCTCTGAAAAGACAGGCTAGAGATTTTGGCACAGTAGTTGCCATTGTGGACGCCAGTAGCTTGGCTGGAATCAGAAATTATTGAAATACTTCTTTGCCCCGAGAGGTGGCCGACTTAGTTGACAATTGTTTTATATCCGATACTTCAGATGATTCTTCTGAAGGGGACGATCCAAAGAGAAGAAATGTGCTTATAGAAAAACCTGTAGTAGCAGTTGGTGCAGGAGCAGCAACTGTTCTGGGTGTAACTTCATTTTCAAAAATTATTCCAGTTTCAACTATAGTGAAGATGGTCACCTTTAAATTTCCTAGTATTATGAAACTTGGCCTACTGCAAACAAAGAGAACTGCAGTTGTTGCATTAGGAAAAATTTTCACTCCTGCAAAACTTCTAGCTCCAACTTCTAAAGGAGTTATTCCTGGGAAAATAGGTTTTGTTTCTGGGGTTCATGTTCCTGCTACTGTGAAGACAACAGTTGCTGCAGAAAAGCTTCGATCAACAACTCATAGTGTTATAGAAGTTGTTGAACGGTCGAGCTTGTCAGCTATGAGAACATCCTTTTATGGCATCATGCAAAAAAGACATGGAAAGGCAACTCGAGGTAATCCTTGGATAGTCTTTGGTGGAAACATTCTGGATTGTACAGGGCTTTTATCTTTAAGATATGGAATAGAGTGTGCTATTGAATCTGCTCATGCAATGCCTACAATAGCCCGCCTATGACGTGGCCTTGAAAAGTTGCGACATGCATCTCGAGTTGTGCACCAGATGGATTTTGCACAGGCATGGGAAGCAGCTTACAATTCTTTATATAATCTTCATAACAAGAAATGATATGTCTAAACATATTCTTACTTCAGATTATCGTGATACTGAAACAAAGTTTCATTCTTTGTTAAATGTGCACATAATTCATATTGTAGAGTAAGCTATATCTATGGTCAGGTGGGGAAAGTCGGATAAAATGGCTGCAAGGGATTAAAGTTAAACTATTGTGGCAATGGTTTCCAACATTGGAGTATATTAAATCTGTCATATACTAGCAATATACGAGGCTTAGAATTGATATTGAGAAAGCATGAAGTGACAATAAACTTGTTTTTACATGCTCCTGAAGGTCTTTGAAACTCATGCGACAAAAAATATATCTGGCACTTTTGGGTATGTTGCTTCAGAATATGCTGTGACATATATAGTGTCTGATAAGGAAGAGGTGTTTATAATAATGGAGTGGTGCTTTTGGAATTACTTTCCATCTGTGGCAAAAAGTCTCTGGAACCATCATTTTCTTGCTATGGGAATAGATTCAACATCATTGCTTGAGCATGCATGCTTGCTAACGAAGGTAGAGAACATGAGGTTTTCACCCTTGGCTTATGGGACATAGGGCCTCATGAAGATCTAATAGAATCACTTCACCTTGCTATCATGTCTATTGTAGAGATACTTTCATCTTCGCCTTCTATAAGGCAAGTTGTGAAGCATTTACTTTCAACTTGGTCTTCTATGAGACAAGTTGTGAAGCGTTTAAAATAATTACAACTTCCTCCAGTGAGCTAGTCATGCCCTTTCTATTATTTTTTCCTAGTATCAAATTCAAGGCCGAGAATCCATTCTTTTCAATTCTAATCTATTCATGCTCTTCCCCAAACTTGGGCTTTATTTTATTCAAATGACTGGAGTAGATGCTTTAAAGATTTGAAAGCTCATTCGACAGTTTTTTGAACATCAAAATACTTGGCCATGCTTACTGACTATAGTACCTTGCACATGTAATCAGTCAAAATTAGGAGCAATCTATTCTTCCTGTTTGGTGTTACAATTATCAGAGGGTTTCTTTCAGTGTTTTTATTCTCCCACACTGTCCATGATCTTGAATTGCCAAAGAAAACACACTATAAGGGCACAACTGTTCACAAGGTGATGTCCATTCCATTTTGTCCCTTTGTATAATGGTTAATAAATGAAAAGTTGTTGTCGTTTGGATATGTGAGGTCTCATATGGATGTGCTTCTACTATTAAGCTTGTTGACCCATAGGCTTTTGATCCTATATAAAAACATACATATGAATTCTCAGCTTAGGAATTATGAGGTTGCATCAGACTAGATTTATCTTTATTTGTGTGCAAGCTGCAATGTCAAATCAAATGGAAAACATACATATGAATTCTTAGCTTAGGAATTATGAGGTTGCAGTAGACTAGATTTATTTTTATTTGTCTACAAGCTGCAATGTCAAATCAAATGGATCAATCACATTGCTTAGTGAACTCTAATACTTGAGACGACAATCCTTAATTACCACTGTGGCCCTTTGGATCAACTTCAATTAGTTTGAGGGGTATGTTTTCTGAGTGTTAAAATTTAAAGCAGCTGCAAGAGCCATTCTCTGGGAGGATGGAAAAGACCCTAGTTGAGATCTAGGGACCCCAGTGCACTTGTGGGGATTTGGTTTGGGACCAAACAGTCAGTGCCATGGCAAAAGACCCTTTTTAGGGCCCCCAGTATATGACTGGGGTTCTTGGTTTGGTACCAAGCAGTTAAAATCCCCTAGATATGTCTAGGGCCCCTGGACATGGTCCAGGGTACCCATGCCTGGGGCATGGGTTGATCCTTGGTCTTGTACCTTGGTGGATAAGACCCCTGAGAGGGCCCCCAGTATATGACTGGGGTTATTTGTCTGGGACCAAGCAGTAAAGACCCTTGAGAGGGCCCCCATTACATGACTGGGGTTATTGGTCTGGGAACAAGTAGTTAAAGTCCCTAGATATGTCCAGGGCCCCTGGAAATGTCCAGGGTACCCATGCCTGGGGCATGGGTTGATCCTTGATCTTATACCTTGGTGGATAAGACCCTAGAGATGTTATGGGGCCACCTGGTCCTTGATCAGGTGTTTGTTGGTATGTGTCCTCCTTGAAGGTAGGCATAACCACATGAGGGATGTATCACATATGCAGTGATGATAAAATTAAATAGGGTCACTTTGAGAATGAATGGACAAGTATTGCCACCCAGTTACCCAGTCACCCTTGCCCAAACCCTCTTCACCCTTGCTTGTGTTTATTTGGGGTTTTGTATTAAGGGTCAATGTGAAAGTATTAATTAAAAGTTTAATTTATAACATGTTTAATTAATATTTATATTAATTAAATATGTTAATTTCTTAATATCACTTTAATTATTATCTTTTCAATTACCCCTAGTTTAACCCCTAGTCTAGTATAAAAATACATCTACCCTCCTCATTTTATACACACATTCCATTATGCTCTCCAAAGGTGAGCGAATCTCTCCTTCTTGCTGCGACCCTCCTCTTGCAACAACTGTTGGAGTATTTTTGTGGATTGACTTGGCCCTTGAGGCTATTTTTCTATGGTGTGGATCACCCCCCCCCTTGAGGCTACTCCTGTGTTTTTCTGATTTATTTATCTATAATTAACATAATCAAAATTAGGAATAGGAAACTCCTGACCTTCGAAATAAAACAGAAAACTGCTGAACACCTCAACGATCCTTAGCGATCCTCTCCGTGTTCCAGTAAATCATCATTCATCATCTTCATTCAAATCCTGCATGCTCAACTGATATTCATTCGAACTTTCATGATGTTCAGGAAGCCCTAAATGCTTAACCGATCTGAAATACTCAAAATCCCTTAATGCTGGAACGATCTGAAATACTTCTTCTTACATTCACGAACTTCTCCTGAACTTCTCCTTACATTCACAAACTTCTTAGTGGAATGGAACTTTTCCTATATGGTACTTTTCTTCTTACATTCACGAACTTCTTCGGATTACTAAAATTTTGATTTAGCTGAGGTTGACTTGTTAATTGTGTCTGCATTATGAACATTTTGTATCGAGCAACTTACTATAGCTATTTCTAAATCATCCATCTTATTACATGGAAAGTTGGAAACCAAACTAGTCTTTCTCTTCTTCGAGTGGAACCCATCGAATTCCACCTCCCTTGGTGTCCCTTCACTATAGCAAGTCTATCATGCAAGCTACTGGAATGCTGATAAAACTAATGATAATGGGTACTTTGCTGAAGACCCCAGTTGATGACCCTAGATTGATATTTTGGTTAAGAATCCATATCCATATGTAAGATGTTGAAGAACCTAGTTTTGTCTATTATGTTTGCTAAGGATTCATATCCCTGTGTAAGAGGTTTATAATCTATGTGGAAACCCATCTAATTCCTGGTTTTTTTCTGCCAAACTAGTAGGAGAGATTGAATAATGTTGCTAATTGGCACCTGTTATCACTCCAGGAGTCTTTCTAGGTTGTGATTCGAAAGATCTTGGTAACTTAATCAAGAACTCAATAATGCATGTAGAAAATGGATCAAATTGAATACCTCACACTTCAATTCAATATAGATTTGGATAAATCAGGACAAGGCAAGGCCACCAAAAGAATATGGTTCAGAAAGCTATAATTGCAATGGATGAAAGAAATTGATCATATCAACAATATCACATCTATGAACCATACAGGTGACAGGCCGAATATAACTAGCAGTAGGAAGTGTGAATCTTGTTTATTTATGTAGAGATAATAAGACAATCATCAATCATAATATAAACATGAAATGAACAGAAGTCCAAGTTCACAATAATAGAGATGAAAGACAGGAAAAGGGACTGAACAACATTCAATCGAAGAAACTTATCATTCCTTGATATATCAAAAAGGTTAAGATTCAAAAGAGTACAAATGAGAATTCAAGTTCCAACCTCTTCCCTCTTGCCTCTCTGGGATTAAATAACATTTATAAAATAGTTATCAGATCCTAAAGGAATGGATCAAATTCCTACAAAATATCCTAATCAAATCAATTACAAATATTCAGGATATAAATCCTATTTCTAAGGGATAGGTATCCCATTCGAATTCCCAAAACTTAGCTCCTCCTGAGCTACCTCGTGGTTGTAGAAAATATTCAATGGATCTTAGCTAACACCTGGAGTCATGAGTCATCAACTTCAGAGCTGAAAAGGAAGTCAAACTTGACCAAACTTCCTTTGCGTTAAAGATAGGCTAGTTTGCAGTGCAGAGTAAAGGCAAAAGACTGATAGCGCTACCAACTTCCTGTAGGAGACTGACTTCAAATTAATGCATCAAAACTCTTTGAGAAACTGTCTTGGAGGCTGGAAAGGTTGCTTTAGGCTAAGAATGCCACTGCAGATTATGATCATACTGGTAAAAAACATAGTTCATCACTTTAAACACTACTTATACCTCCCTCTTATAATGAAGATTAAAGGCTATATATGAAACTTCATATGTTTAAGATAAACATAGAACATTTCTGAAGATGCCATATAGCTAATTGATGTTCCAAAACTAAAGAGAAGGCTCTGCAAAACTTCTGTCATAAACATATTCATTCTAAACCTTGTTATACCATCAATCTCAGGCATATCAAAACAGAGTATGTAATGATAATGGATTACTGAACCTTGAGATTTTCCTGGTGATTTCCCAAACTATATCGTACTCCTCTGCAAGTGATTTAAACTCACATAAAAAAAAACTTCTGATTTCCTACCTTCTACTCCCATAGAGCCAAAACCATCACATATGATAATTAAAAGAACAAAAACCTTGTTCAACAATCCTAGAGCAAAATTCTGGAAAAAGAAATTCATGATACAATATGTATTTCCTCATCTCTAGGGAGAGCTTCTTCATGCTGCTCTAAGATTAGGGCTTTCTCTATATCATCCTTTGGTCTCTCAATGATCTTCCAATAAATGTGCACATTTGCAAACCTTGTAACAATGGTTGGGAATTTTAATTTAGATTAAAGGATTTCCACTATCCTGGCCTATCCTTTAAGTTTTATATTGGCTTACTAGTCATATTTTATTAAATAAACCTATGCATCAACAAGTTTCGCACCTGTATGACCTTTACCTTCTTTGCATAGGCTTAAAACCATCAGGAAGGAAACCAAACATGCATTGTAACAAGTGTCATCCCAAAAAACTATACTCCAGTTCCTGCACAGACACAGATTAGGCCTGCATTATTTGGGGGCCTGATTGCATCTCCATGGACAAGTTTCCATCCAGTTTCTTCTTGGGTTTCATCATGTGTCTCCAATGATTGTAGTTTGAAATATCTCGATACAAGGTTCTCATCGTAATCATTGCTACCATCCTGGAAAGGAACAAAACAATCATTAACGAGTTTATAATAGATAACAAGTGGATTTGATCATCTTTCATGATAATATATGTATCCCATCGAGAATCCCATTTTATAGAGCTTTCCTTGAACGCCATATCATAAAAAAATATAATTTCTTTACCCTTGTCAACTTCTGCGGACTATTGGTTTGTGAAACGTAGTGCTTGGTGTTTGGGTTGCAGGTTGTCAATATCCTTTCGCATCTCTCAACTTGCAGCTACCTTAAATTGACTATTTCTATTTGAGTAACACCCACAAGAAGAGCCAGAAAGCATTTATAGACAGGACCAAATTCTTTCATCAAAACAACATGAACTGAACCATTCACAATTTTTTTTTCTGAACTCATGCTTCGAGAAGTTCAAAACTCTATGATTTCTTGAGCACTTGAGATCCCTGTGGAACTTTATTGTAACGAGCTGGGATACCATACATGCATCCAAATTAACGAATGTGAGCCTCTTCCCATGTAATGCTGAGAATATTTCTGCAACCCATACATCAATCGGAGAACCGGGAATCACAAAGAAGTTTCCAGTATCGAGCTTACTATACATCATTGAAAGAGTATAGTCTGGAAACACCACAACATCTGTAAATTCCCTTGACAAAAAATGGACACCTGCAAAACCTTTTGGCACATGTATCTTCTCAGATATTGAATGTTTTTTACTAGCTGCTCGACACTAAAAACATTCAGGTCCGAACCACCTTAGAAACAACTTTATCACTGTGTCCTTGAGCATATATCTTTCATTTTTCCTTCTGAAATCCTTTTGCTGATGGCGCCATCGATCCTGTTGTTTTCCCACCTGTAGCTTCCCCCTGTTTGCGTTTGTTGACTACTGCTCCAATACAAAGCATGCACTTTACTCTTGCCGAGCACTTGGCTTTAGTGACTTATGTGTTGACTGTGTTTGACATCTAGACTTGGAGTTTGACATAATTTAGTATGATATGTGATATGGCTTAGACTTAGGATTAGAACACTTCTAGTACACGTCACTTTTTTTTTTTTGACAAAAATAAATATATTTTTTGTAAATATATATATATATATATATAACTAGGCTTACTAATTCAAAAGATTTTTTTTTGATTATGCGGGTTATAGGAAGATGATAGGGTTTAGAAGCAAAAAATGATGAATAAAACTCATCAAGACTCAATGAGGATTTCAGAATTTATGACCTAGGCAAATGATTGAAATCCATTGACAATTTTAGCACAAGTTTACTAAGGATGCTTTAAAATTTTGATGAAAAATTTGAGTGCTAACAACACCATTCATTATTATAGCCAAAATGATTCAAACTAAATTTGTAGATCGGATTCTTCAAATTTTATCTTCTGTTTTATATTATGTCTTTCTTGGTTCTTCTGTACACATGCATCACTGAAAAGAATTGGATGTTTTGGTTCTCTGCATTGGCTAAGATGTAAACTTACTCTAAAATTCTTAGACCTTGCCTACACTACATGACTAGGTGGCAACCATGCTTGAAGTCTTATTACTCATTTTGTCATGATGCAATATTTATGGGACATTATTAGCTCTTTATGTTGTGGCCCAAGTTTGAGGTTTTGATGGGTAGAGATAATTTATTACTTTGAGCTACCCAATTTTTTTGAATGTGCTAAATTATGATAACTCTATTATTGTTTGGTGATGAGGGTGTCTTATAGCTTCTCATTTTTTCTTCAGTATTTTTCTGCTTGTACTCCTTACTCAGAATTCCCATTCACGACTATAGATATACTTAATTCCACCCATATTTACCATCATTTTATGGTATCTTTCTTGTTTGGATATACGCCAAAGTCTATCTTGGAATTGAAGGTGATGTTGGGCCCTGCATTTGTCTTTATTGTGTAGAGCAATTCTGCAACTAGATTCCTCACAAGTATTCCGAGGAGGACAGGGAAATTCAAATTTTGTTAACGACAGAGGAAAGTTTGTTGATTCCCCCATTGGTCTTAATTAGATTCAGACCATGGTTGGAGTAAATTTAAGCAATGACAATCAAGGAATGAGCCTGTTGGGTATAAAGTTAGCAGGAAAGCCCAAATGGTTTCAGCTCCCTCTTTGAGGATGAAATACTAATATTCTGTGATGGCTTGAAGAGGGATGCAGACATATTAATGGAGGGGCTCACACTCTTCAAATTAGCAACAAGTATGATCATAATTATAGGAAGAATTACTCCAGGAAGAAATCAACAATTAAACATCTTCAGACCCTCTAGTCTGTCACTAGTTCCTTGCCTGGAGTTGTTTGTTTTCTTCATAGGTCTTGATATTGTTATTGTATTTTTTTTTTAAATACCTACAAAACCGTCTCTATTGCGATGTATTGGACTCTCTTCACGTCGCTCTTGCCACCTCCAGGACATCGTTCTTTCCACATCCAAGAGTGTCACTCTCATAGCAACCACGTCAGAGCTGATACCTCATCTCGTTGGTCTTGCCACCGCCACAACATTGGTCTTGCCACCTTTGAAACGTCTCTCTTGCAACCTTCAAAACGTCTCTCTTTCCACCTTAAGGATGTCTCTCTTGCCACCTTTGAAATGTCGCTCTTGCCACATTTAGAACGTCTCTCTTGCCACCTTTGAAACGTCTCTCTTGCCACCTTCAGGATGTCTCTCTTGCCACCTTTGAAATGTCGCTCTTGCCACATTTAAAACGTCTCTTTTGCCACCTTTAGGACGTCTCTCTTGCCACGTCCAAGACGTCGATCTTGCCACGACCTAGACGTCGATCTTACGATGTCTATATGGGGGTTGAACACTCAAATTCATGATGAAACATGGAATCATAGAACGTCGCAATATAGACGAACACTCTGTCGTCGGAAAAGAGACATCTTGTGAAACGACATTTGAGGGGGTCCGATGTTTGTTGTTCTTCCGACAATATAAAGATGCAATTACGTTGAACGCGCCGTCGGAATTTGACCCAGATGAATCTTTGACACTCTTCCTAGGTCTCATTGGGTCTTAAAAGTTTCTTTGGATCTCTTGTCCAGGCCTTTTGAGCAAGTTTTTTCCTTATCACAACCTTCAAAAGTTGTGATTTTTTCCTTTGTCACATTGTACGAAAAATTCTCTTGGTGTGACACATCACATAAAAGTTGTGATTTCTTCCTGCCACTTGGCCATAAAATCTTCCAAATGATAGAATAAAAGGATAATAAGGATGAAGAGGGGATTTTCCTTCCTCTTACCAACCCAAATTCTCAAAAATTTATCATGATACCGGAGATAGCACCGCCTACCGCCATCTCTTTGGTTACTACAAAACAATGTAGTAAGCTCATTTCCAAAACCAGGAAATTTGTTTTCCTGATGATCTGACCTCAGGGAAAGAGGAAGACTGTGGCCATGACCTCCATATAGGGCCCCACTGCACGAAACCAATAGATGGATAAGGTCATGGAGGAGTACGAGGACAAATTCACCTCCCCTGCAGGGGTGCCTCTACACTTCTAGGTCAAGCACCCCATCGATCTGACCCCAGGTGTGCTGCTGCCCAATGGACCCATCTATCAATTCTTTGTTCCAGAGAATGACAAAATCAAGAGGCAGATTCAGGAGATGTTGCAGAAAGGTCACATCCGGTTGAGTTCATCACCCTGTGGGAGCCCGATCGTGTTGGTGTAGAAGAAGGATGGGACTTGGAGACTTTGCATTGACTATCGGGCACTGAACAAGATCACTGTTCAGAATAGGTACCCGATCCCACAGATTGATGACCTTCTAGACCAACTCAAGGGAGCGAATATTTCAGCAAGATCGACTTGAAGTCGGGGTATCACCAGGTACCAATCGAATAATCTAATGTGTGGAAGACAACCTTCAAATCCAAGGAGGGCCTTTTCGAATGGTTGGTCATGCCATTCGGGTTGACGAATGCCCCTGAAACCTTCATGAGGCTAATGGATGACATCCTATGGCCATTCACCAACTCATTTGTAGTGGTGTACTTGGATGACATTCTGATCTTCAGCCAGACTTGAGAAGAGCACCTCCACCACATCCGACAGGTCCTCCAAACACTGCGACAACACAAGTTGTGCGCCAATTTGGAGAAATGCACTTTTGGCATGACCCAGGTTCAGTATCTGGGATATATTATTGATGAGAGGGGGGTGCATGTGGATCCAGTAAAGATCCAAGTCACTCAGGATTGGCCAGCCCCAACCACCCTAACAAAGATCCGCAACTTTTTAAGTCTTGCCAATTTCTACCATAGGTTTGTGTTGGGATTCTCTCATATCACTTGGCCCTTGAGTCAAGTCACCAAGGGAGGAGCTAAAGAAAAATTCTTTTGGTCCAAATCTCAACAGAAGGCATTCGGGGAGTTGAATCATCGCCTCTGCTCTGCACCAGTGCTCACATTACCACACTTGCAACAACCATTTGAGATCGAGACAGATGCCTCTGACTATGCCATTGGGGCAGTCCTTACTCAACCTGGGCATCCAGTGGCATATCATAGTGAGACACTTTCCGACACAGTCCGGAAGTATCCCACTTATGAAAAAGAAATGTATTCCATTGTGCAGGTTTTTTTGCAATGGAAGCATTACATTTTGGGAAAGGAAACGATCATCCACACAGACCATCGACCCCTGTAGGTCATACAAACACAAGGGAAGTTGCAGAACGATCGCCATTAGAAGTGGTCCAGATACCTGCAATAGTTTCATTTGAACATTAAGTACAAGAAAGGCAACACCAATAATGTTGCAGACTGCCTCAGTCGACCACCCATCGTGGCGCTAACCACTATGCTCAACTCTTGTGGGCACGAGACTTTTGATTGGCTGCTTCTCTACACAAGTGATCCAGAATTTGGCCACACATACAATACACTCTTGGAGGGTAAGCAAGTTCCCAATTTTCACCTTTAGGATGCCTTGCTTTGTCACTTGGGACACCTTTGTGTTCCTTCAAGCGAGCGTGCCAAGATGATTTGGGAGGTGCACTATAGTCGGGTCGCTGGGCATCTCAGGGTCGAGAAAACCATGGTAGTACTGCAAAGGTATTTCTATTGGCCGAACCTTCGACAGGATGTCGGGAAGTACATCAAGTCTTTCACTGCTTGCACCATTACCAAACCGACCATCAAGAAGCAAGGCCTCTATACTCCACTTCCTACCCCAGTCGAACTTGGGAATCCATCTCTATGGATTACATGTCGGGCCTTCCTTCTACTAAGCATGGAAATGACTGTGTTTTTGTGGTCGTCGACTGATTCTCGAATATGTCCATTATGATGGCCTACAAGAAGAATATCACAGTATAAGCCACTGCTAAACTCTTCTTTGAATGATTTTTGGTACACTTTGGGATCCCACAGTCTATCATCTCAGATCAGGACAACAGGTTCCTCAGTGCATTTTGGTCTAGCCTCTGGTCGATGCTGGACACCAAGCTCACCAATTCCAAAGATTTCCATCTGCAAGCTGATGGCTGGAAAGAGGTTGTCAACTGGATGATTATACACATTTTGTGCATGTAAAACTCAAAGCATCCATGCACATGGGATGAGAGCCTCCCCTATGTACAACACAGCTACAACCAGGCTCTCCATAGCTCAACCAGCCACAACCCATTTCAAGTGGGCTTGGGATTCTAGCCACTATGTCCCATTGACGTAGCCATGCCATTTGCGACTACTCGGGCGGACTCAACCCATGTCCAGTCTGAGGATGACAAGGCAAACAACTTCATTGAGTGCATTCAACATATCCACCAACAACTTCATGACATCTTGGATAGAGCCAATGCTAAGTACAAGCAACGACATGATCAACATCAGGTGCCACACAAATTCCAAGTGGGCGACAAAGTGTGGCTACATTTTCCAAAGAAGCGCCTCGTTGGACCCTACCACAAGATTCACCCACTCCGATATGGGCCATACACCATCACCAAGGCTATAGGGGAAAATTCCTTTGAGCTCAGTATTCCATCATTCCTTGGTCTGCACCCAGTGTTCAATGTGGACCGCCTTCTGCTTTACTTTCCACCTTTACTAGACACATCTGACATGGCAGTGCAAATCACACCAATAGAGTTAAACCCATATTGCTTGGAACAAGCCACACCTGATCAAATTATGAACACATAGATCAAGAACACCTGCGAACATAGGATCCAACTATATCGATTTGTCAAAGCAGGTCAACTCCTTCACCAGGGCAAGTGGCTCACCAAGGACCAAGTTCAGCAGAAGTTTCCTCATCTCATGGAGGAACTCAACACAATGGGGACCATTGCTTCCTAAGGGAGGAGGACTGATCTAAGTGGATATTGGTGGCCACCCACCTATTCCACTTGGATCCACACCATTGTTTCTTTCAATTTTTTAGTTTCCTTAATTGTAGCACAATTTACTATTTTTAGCAGTTCTTCGGGTCCTGAACTTCCGGAGCTATTTTGAGGCCCTAAACGATGTTTTTTGGGCATGAATGCTTTCGAAAAATATGTGTTCATTTTGGAAACGATATTTGCTATCAACAGTGTAGTCCTTGGATAGATATTTCTAACGATGTATCATGTGCATCAAACGGAGATAGTATGCCAAAGTTACGACCCCGAAAAATTGATGTACCAATTTACCCCAATGGGGCCCATATTCTGGCGTTTCATCTCCTAGGGTTAGGTTTTTGGATGTTTAGGGTTTTCCATTGTTTCTCAATAATATATAGGCCTTCAAGACTCATTGTAATGGGGAGTTCAGAGGCTAATAGCTGCCACATCTCTTCTCAGAGATAAGCTACCAGTGCCCTAGCTAGTTTATTTTCATTATGTCTGTAAGCATTTTTCAGTCATTTTTTATTAATGAAATGAAGTCTTATTTCCGCTGCATCTCTACGTTTATGAGTATTTATGTATTTCATTGTGTTCCTACATAAATCCAGATCAGTGGTATCAAGGCGTTCTGCTTGTTGTCGATCTTTCTTTGCATGTCCCCAATGAGGCCAGGGTATAAGGAGTTGGGGCTCGATCTGGTTGAACCTTTGCAAGATCATTCTCGCAAACCTCGACGACCGCCCATGGGGGAAGAAAAGAAATATGAGGGAGCAAAAGATCCTATCAAAATGTTTCTTGAGGAGGCCCTCGAGAAACAAAGGAACGCGATGATGGAGATCTTTTCCCAGATTCTTCAACGGATTCCCACTAGCGGCACATCGACATCCAACAACCACTCTGGAGGTGCCACTCCTTTTAAGGTACAAGTAAACTTTGACATTCCCATATTTGAGGGCCAAATAGATGCATATACCGTAGATATATGGTTGAATCTGTTAGAAGCATATTTCTCGGTTCATGAATTTTTCGACCGAGAAAGGATTATTTTCGCACTCCTCAAAGCCACCCCCCATGTCAAGGACTAGTGGGAAACCTACTCGGCACAACAGGGCGAGGGGGAACCCTCTCTATTATTAGCCGCACCCACTTGGAATTCTTTCCAAGATGCCATCAAGGAATAATATCATCCCGTGCGGAGATATGAGGACAAATACATACAATGGACTACGTTGTGGCAGCAAAAGGACCAAGATGTGAATGAGATAATGAATCTGTTTCATACCCTATTCACAAAGTTGGGTATCATAGATTCAGAGAAACATTTGGTGTTAAATTACTGCAGTTGTCTGCACAAAGATATTCAGGAGGAAAAGGAGTTCCTTGACATCTCCTCGCTTGGTGTGGTGTACCAATATGTTGCCAATATCGAGCAAAAGTTCAAACAGAAAAAGTGAGACTTTGGGTCTACGAATCAGAAGCAAGGGAAAGGTACCCCCAAACCGCAGAACAAAGGACCAAGCCAAGGTGGGGTGGCCCAGGATAAACTGCCAAAGACACAAGCAAAGAAAAACACCACGAAGCCAAAAAAGGATATGGGGAAGTGGTGTGAGTTCCATAAGAGCTCCACTCACAACACAAATGAGTGTCGGGCCAAGTAGTCACTGGTAGCCGAATTGAAGGCTTCTGAATCGGATGCATGCTCCGACTCTGAATCAGAACCCAACAAGGGGAATGATAGGGGGAAGCAAATTATTGATGCGTATCCCAACGCCACCATTTCCACCATGAAGATCCAGAAGGAGGAACCAGAAGATCCATAGGAGGCAGAGCGTCTCTTCCATTCCAAGATGTGGGTAAAGGGTTCCCCACTGCAGTTCATTGTTGACAGCGGGAGCTAGAAGAAGCTCATCTCGGTAGAGGTCGTGAAGAGGCTGGGCTTGCTAACCATAGCACACCCACAACCATACACCATCGGGTGGCTGCACCAAGGATGGGACCTCCGCGTCAACCAACAATGTCACCTTCTCTACAACATCAAGCCCTTCATGGATGAGGTATTATGTGGCATCGCTCCTCTTGATGTTTCTGATGTATTATTAGGCCAACCATACTTTTGGAAACAACATGCTCTGTATGAGTCCAAGCCTCGTGTTGTTATTATCACCTTGGGCAATTAGTTGTATAGGATATCGGATATAACACCGCCTACCGCCATCTCTTTGGTTACTGCAAAACAATGCAGTAAACTCATTTCAAAAACTAGGAAATTTGTTTTCCTGATGATCCGCCCTCAGGGAAAGAGGAAGACTGTGTCCATGACCTCCAGATAGGGCCCCATTGCATGAAAACAACATATGGATAAGGTCATGGAGGAGTATGAGGACATGTTCACCTCCCCCGTAGGGGTGCCTCTACACTGCCAGGTCGAGCACCCCATCGTTTTGAACCCAGGTGTGCCACTGCCCAATGGACCCATCTATCGGTGCTCTGTTCTAGAGAATGATGAAATCAAGAGGCAGATTCATGAGCTGTTGCAGAAAGGTCACATCCAACCGATTTTGTCACCCTATAGGAGCCTGATCGTGTTGGTGCAGAAGAAGGATGGGACTTGGAGACTTTGCATTGAGTATCGGGCACTAAACAAGATCACTGTTCGGAATAAGTACCCGATCCCATGGATTGATGACCTTCTAGACCAACTTAATGGGGTGAAATATTTCATCAAGATCGACTTGAAGTTGAGGTATCACCAGGTACCAATCGAACCCTTTGATGTGTGGAAGACTACCTTCAACACCAAGGAGGGCCTTTTCGAATGGTTGGTCATGCCATTCGGGTTGACGAATGCCCCTGCAACCTTCATGAGGCTAATGGACGACATCCTACAGCCATTCACCAACTCATTTGTAGTGGTGTACTTGGATGACATTCTGATCTTCAGCCAGACCTGGGAAGAGCACTTCCACCACATTCGACAGATCCTCCAAACACTGCGACAACACAAGTTGTGTGCCGATTTGGAGAAATGCACTTTTGGCATGACCCAAGTTCAGTATTTGGGATACATTATTGATGAGCGGGGGGTGCATGTGGATCCATCAAAGATCCAAGTCAATCGGGATTGGCCAGCCCCAACCACCCTAACAAAGCTCTGCAACTTTTTAGGTCTTGCCAATTTCTACTGTAGGTTTGTGTTGGGATTCTCTCATATCACGTGGCCCTTGAGTCAAGTCACCAAGGGAGGAGCTAAAGAAAAATTATTTTGGTCTGAATCTCAATAGAAGGCATTTGGGGAGTTGAAGCATCACCTCTTCTCTGCACTAGTGCTCACATTACCAGACTTGCAACAACCATTTGAGATCGAGACAGATGCCTATGACTATGCCATTGGGGCAGTCCTTACTCAACATGGGCATCCAGTGGCATATCATAGTGAGACACTTTCCGACACAGTCTGGAAGTATCCCACTTATGAAAAAGAAATGTATTCCATTGTGCAGGCTTGTCGGCATTGGAAGCATTATATTTTGGGAAAGGAAACGGTCATCCACATAGACCACCGACCCCTGCAATTCATACAGACACAAGGGAAGTTGCAGAACGATCACCATCAAAAGTGGTCCACATACCTACAACAGTTTCATTTGAACATTAAGTACAAGAAAGGCAACACCAATAATGTTGCAAACTACCTCAGTCGACCACCCATTGTGGAGCTAACCATTGTGCTCAACTCTTATGGGCACGAGACTTTCGATTGGCCGCTTCTCTACACAAGTGATCCAGAATTCGACCACACATACAATACACTCTTGGAGGGTAAGCAAGTTCCCAATTTTCACCTCCAGGATGCCCTGCTTTGTCACTTGGGACACCTTTTTGTTCCTTCAAGCGAGCATGTCAATACGATTTGGGAGGCGCACTATAGTCGGGTCGCTGGGAATTTCAAGGTCGAGAAAACCATGGCAGTATTGCAAAGCTATTTCTATTGGTTGGACCTTCGACAGGATGTCGGTAAGTACATCAAGTCTTGCACTGCTAGCGTCATTTCAAAACTGACCATCAAGAAGCAAGGCCTTTATACTCCGCTTCCTACCCCCAGTCAACGTTGGGAATCCATCTCTATGGATTACATGTCGGGGCTTCCTTCTACTCAGCATGGAAATGACTGTGTTTTTGTGGTCATCGACTAATTCTCAAAGATGTCCATTATGATGGCCTACAAGAAGAATATCACAGTAGAAGCCACTGCTAAACTCTTCTTTGAACGAGTGTGGGTACACTTTGGGATCCCACAGTCTATCATCTTAGATCAGGACAATAGGTTCCTCAGTACATTTTGGTCCAGCCTCTGGTCGATGCTGGACACCAAGCTCACCAAGTCCACAACATCCATCTACAAACTGATGGACGGATAGAGGTCGTCAACCAGATGATTGTACACATTCTGCGCATGTACAACTCAAAGCATCCACGCACATGGGAAGAGATCCTCCCCGATGTAGAACACAGCTACAACTGGGCTCTCGATAGCTCAACCAGCCACAACCCCTTTGAAGTGGGCTTGGGATTCCAACCACTATGTCCCATTGATGTAGCCATGCCATTTGCAGATACTTAGGCAGATTCAACCCATGTCCAGTCTGAGGCTGACAAGGAAAACAACTTCAGTGAGAGCATTCAACACGTCTACCAACAAGTTCATGACATCTTGGACAGAGCCAATGCTGAGTACAAGCAACGACATGATCAACATCGGGTTCCACACAACTTCCAGGTGGGCGACAAAGTGTGGCTACATTTGCAAAAGGAGCACCTCGTTGGACCCTACCGCAATATTTGCTCGCTCCAATATGGGCCATACACCATCACCAAGGCTGTAGGGGATAATTCCTTTGAGCTTGGTATTCCACCATTCCTTGGTCTGCACCCATTGTTCAATGTGGACCTCCTTCGGCCCTACTTTCCACCTCTACTAGACACATATGACATGGCAGAACAACTCACACCAACAAAGTTAAACCCAGATTGCATGGAACAAGCCACAGCTGATCGAATTATGGACACACAGATCAAGAACACCTGCCAACAGAGGATCCAGCTATATCGATATTTCAAAGCAGACCAACTCCTTCACCAGGGCAAGTGGCTCACCAGGGACCAAGTTTAGCAGAAGTTTCCTCATCTCATGAAGGAACTCAACGCAATGGGGACCATTGCTTCCTAAGGGGGGAGGACTGATCCAGGTGGATATTGGTGGCCACCTGCCTATTCCACTTGGACCCACACCATTGTTTCTTTCATTTTTTCAGTTTCCTTAATTGTAGCACAATTTACTTTAGCAGTTCTTCGGGTCCTGAACATCCGGAGCTGTTTTGAGGCCCTAAATGACGTTTTTTGGGCATGAATGCTCCGGTGAATATGAGTCTATTCCAGTCTTGATATTCATTGTTAGCGGTGTAGTCCTTGGATATATATTTCTAACGTTGTATCATAGGTGTCAAATGGAGATAGTATGCCAAAGTTACGACGCAGGAAAATTGATGTACCAATTTACCCCAACGGGGCCCATATTCTGGCGTTTAATCTCCTAAGGCTAGGTTTTTGGATGTTTAGGGTTTTTCATTGTTTCTCAATAATATATTTACCTTTGAGCCTCATTATAACGGGGAATTCAGAGGCCAGTAGCCGCCACATCTCTTCTCAGAGATAAGCTACCAGCGCCCTAGCCAGTTTATTTCCATTCTGTCTGTAAGCATTTTTTAGTCATTTGTTATTAATGAAATGAAGTCTTATTTCCGCTGCATCTCTGTGTTTATGTGTATTTCTATATTTCATTGTGTTCCTACATAAATCCGGATTAGTGGTATTAGAGTGGTCTGCTTGTTCTCGATCTTTCTTTGCATGTCCCCAACGAGGTCGAGGTATAAGGAGTTGGGGCTTGATCTAGTTGAATCTTTGCAAGATCAGTCTCAGAAACCCCGACGACCACCCATGGGGGAAGAAAAGAAATATGAGGGAGCAGGAGATCCTATCAAAATGTTGCTTGAGGGGGCCCTCGAGAAACAAAGGAACGCGATGATGGAGAACTTTGCTCAGATTCTTCAACGGATTCCCACTAGCGGCGCATCGACGTCGAGCAGCCACTCTGGAGGCGCCACTCCTTTTAAGGTACAAGTAAACTTTGACATTCCCATATTTGAGGTCCAAATAGATGCAGATCCCATAGATAGATGGTTGAATCTATTAGAAGGATATTTCTCGGTTCATGAATTTTTCGATCGAGAAAGGATTATTTTCGCACTCCTCAAAGCCGCCCCCCATGTCAAGGACTGGTGGGAAACCTACTCGGTGCAACAGGGCGAGGGGGAACCCTCTCTATTCTTGGCCACACCCACTTGGAATTCTTTTCGAGACAACATCAAGGAACAATATTATCCCATGGGGAGATATGAGGACAAATACATACAATGGACTACGCTGTGGAAGCAAAGGGACCAAGATGTGCATGAGATGACGAATCTATTTCATACCCTACGTACAAAGTTGGGTATCAGAGATTCAGAGAAACATTTGGTGTTAAAGTACCGCAGTTGTCTGCACAGATACATTCAGGAGGAAATAGAGTTCCTCGACATTTCCTCACTTAGTGTGGCGTACCGATATGCTTCCAAGATTGAGCAGAAGTTCAAACGAAAAAAGTGAGACTTTGGGTCTGCGAATTAAAAGCAAGGGAAAGGTACCCCCAAACCATAGAACAAAGTACCAAGGCAAGGCAGGGGGGCCCAGGATAACCCACCAAAGACATAAGCAAAGAAAAACACCACGAAGCCAAAAAAGGACACGGGGAAGTGGTGTGAGTTCCATAAAAGCTCAACTCACAACACAAGTGAGTGTCGAGCCAAGTAGTCAATGGTAGTTGAGTTGAAGGCTTCTGAATCGGATGCATGCTCTGACTTTGAATCAGAACCCAACAAGGGGAATGATAGGGGAAGTAGATTATCGATGCAAGGCCCAATGCCATCATTTCCACAACAAAGATCTAGAAGGAGGAACCAGAAGATCTAGAGGAGGCGGAGCGTCTCTTCCATTCCAAGATGTGGGTAAAGGGCTCCCTGCTGCAGTTCATTGTCGACAGTGGGAGAAAGAAGAACCTCATCTCGGTAGAAGTCGTGAAGTGACTGGGCTTGCCAACCACAACACATCCACAACCATACACCATCGGGTGGTTGCACCAAGGACGGGACATCCGCGTCAGCCAACAATGTCGCCTTCCCTACAACATCAAGCCCTTCACAGATGAGGTATTATGTGACATTGCTCCTTTTGATGTTTCTGATGTGTTATTAGGCCAATCGTACTTGTGGAAGTGACATGCTGTGTATGAGTCCAGGCCTTTTGCTGTTATTATCACCTTGGGTAATAAGCTGTACAGGATACTGGAGATAGCACCGCCTACCACCATTTCTTTGGTTACTGCAAAACAATGCAGTAAGCTCATTTTCAAAACCAGGAAATTTGTTTTCCTGATGATCCGCCCTTAGGGAAAGAGGAAGACTATGGCTATGACCTCCAGACAAGGCCCCGCTGCACGAAAAAAATAGATGGATAAGGTCATGGAGGAGTACGAGGACATAGTCACCTCCCCCATAGGGGTGCCTCTACACTGCCAAGTCAAGAACCCCATCGATCTGACCCCAGGTGCGTCCCTGCCCAATCGACCCATCTATCGACGCTCTGTTACGGAGAATGATGAAATCAAGAGGCAGATTCAAGAGCTGTTGCAGAAAGGTCACATACTGCCGAGTTCATCACCCTGTGGGAGCTCGATCGTGTTGGTGCAGAAGAAGGATGGGACTTGGAGACTTTGCATTGACTATCGGGCATTGAACAAGATCACTGTTCAGAATAGGTACCCGATCTCAGGGATTGATGACCTTCTGGACCAACTCAAGGGGGAGAAATATTTTAGCAAGATCGACATGAAGTCGGGGTATCACCAGGTACCAATCGAACCCTCTGATGTGTGGAAGACTACCCTCAAATCCAAGGAGGTCCTTTTCGAATGGTTGGTCATGCCATTCAGGTTGACGAATTCCCATGCAACCTTCATGAGGCTAATGGACGACATCCTATGGCCATTCACCAACTCATTTGTAGTGGTGTACTTGGATGACATTCTGATCTTCACCCAGACTTGGGAAAAGCACCTCCACCACATCCGACAAGTCCTCCAAACACTGCGACAACACAAGTTGTGCACCAATTTGGAGAAATGCACTTTTGGCATGACCCAGGTTTAGTATCTGGGATACATTATTGATGAGCGGGGGGTGCATGTGGATGGAGAAAATATCCAAGTCATTCGGGATTGGCCAGCCCCAACCACATGAACAGAGCTCCGTAGCTTTTTAGGTCTTGCCAATTTCTACCTTAGGTTTGTGTTGGGATTCTCTCATATCACTTGGCCCTTGAGTCAAGTCACCAAGGGAGGAGCTAAATAAATTTTCTTTTGGTTTGAATCTCAACAGAAGGCGTTCGAGGAGTTGAAGCATCTCCTCTGCTCTACACCAGTGCTCACATTACCAGACTTGCAACAACCATTTGAGATCGAGATAGATGCCTCTGACTATGCCATTGGGGCAGTCCTTACTCAAAATGGGCATCCAGGGGCATATCATAGTGAGACACTTTCCAACACAGTCCATAAGTATTCTAATTATGACAAAGAAATGTATTCCATTGTGCAGGCTTGTCAAAAATGGAAGCATTACATTTTGGGAAAGGAAACGGTCATCCACACAGACCACCGACCCCTGCAGTTCATACAGACATAAGGGAAGTTGCAGAATGATCGCCATCAGAAGTGGTCCACATACCTGCAACAACTTCATTTGAACATTAAGTACAATAAAGGAAACACCAATAATGTTGCAAACTGCCTCAATCGACCACCCATCGTGGCGCTAACCACTGTGCTCAATTCTTGTGGGCACAAGACTTTCGATTGGTCGCTTATCTATAAAAGTGATCCATAATTCGGTCACACATACAATACACTATTGGAGGGTAAGCAACTTCCCAATTTTCACCTCCAGGATGCCCTGATTTGTCACCTGGGACACCTTTGTGTTCCTTCAAGCGAGCGTGCCAAGATGATTTGGGATGCGCACTACAGTCGGGTCACTGGGCATTTCGGGGTCGAGAAAACCATGGCAATACTGCAAAGGTATTTCTATTGGCCGAACCTTTGATAGGATGTCAGGAAGTACATCAAGTCTTGCACTGCTTGCGCTATTGCCAAACCGACCATTAGGGAGCAAGGCCTCTATACTTTGCTTCCTACCCCCAGTCGACCTTGAGAATCCATATCTATGGATTATATGTCGAGCCTTCCTTCTACTAAGCATGACAATGACTTTGTTTTTGTGGTCGTTTATCGATGATAGAAGATGTCCATTATGATGGCCTACAAGAAGAATATCACAGTAGAAGCGACTGCTAAACTCTTCTTTGAACAAGTGTGGGTACACTTTGGGATCCCACAGTATATCATCTCAGATCAAGACAGTAGGTTCCTAAGTATATTTTGGTCCAGCCTCTGGTCGATGCTGGACACTAAGCTCACCAAGTCGACAACTTTCCATCCGCAAACTAATGGCTGGACAGAGGTCGTCAACTGGATGATTGTACACATTCTGCGCATGTACAACTCAAAGCATCTATGCACATGGGATGAGAGCCTCCCCTATGTACAACACAACTACAATCGGGCTCTCCATAGCTCAACCATCCACAACTCCTTTCAAGTGGGCTTGGGATTCTAGCCACTATGTCCCATTGACGTAGCCATGCCATTTGCGGCTACTCGGGCAGATTCAACACATGTCCAGTCTGAGGTTGACAAGGAAAACAACTTCATTGAGCGCATTCAGCACATCCGCCAACAAGTTCATGACATCTTGGACAGAGCCAATGCTAAGTACAGGCAATGACATCATCAACATCGGGTGCCACACAACTTCCAGGTGGGCGACAAAGTGTGGCTACATTTGCAAAAGGAGCACCTCGTTGGACCCTACCGCAAGATTCGCCCACTCTGATATGGGCCATACACCATCACCAAGGCTATAGGGGACAATGCCTTTGAGCTCGGTATTCCACCATTCCTTGATCTGCACCCAGTGTTCAATGTGGACCTCCTTCGACCCTACTTTCCACCTCTACTAGACACATCTGACATGGCATAACAACTCACACCAACAGAGTTAAACCCAGATTGCATGGAATAATCCACAACTGATCGAATTATGGACACACAGATCAAGAACACCCGCCAACAGAGGATCCAACTATATCGAGTTGTCAAAGTAGGCCAACTCCTTCACCAGGGCAAGTGGCTCACCAGGAACCAAGTTTAGCAGAAGTTTCCTCATCTCATGGAGGAACTCAACGCAATGGGGACCATTGCTTCTTAAGGGGGGAGGACTGATCTAGGTGTATATTGGTGGCCACCAACCTATTCCACTTGGACCCACACCATTGTTTCTTTCAGTTTTTCAGTTTCCTTAATTGTAGCACAATTTACGATTTTTAGCAGTTCTTCGAGTCCTGAACATCCGTAGCTGTTTTGAGGCCCTAAACAACGTTTTTTAGGCATGAATGCTCTGACGAATATCGAAATCGATATTCGCCATCAGCGGTGTAGTCCTCGGATAGATCTTTCTAATGATGTATCATGTGCGTCAAATGAAGATAGTATGCCAAAGTTACGACCCTAAGAAATTGATGTACCAATTTACCCCAACAGGGCCCCTATTCTGGTGTTTCATCTCTTAGGGTTAGGTTTTTGGATGTTTAGGGTTTTCCATTGTTTCTCAATAATATATAGGCCTTTGAGCCTCATTGTAACAGGGAGTTCAGAGGCCAATAGCCGCCACATCTCTTCTCAGAGATAAGCTACCAGCGCCCTAGCTAGTTTATTTCCATTCTGTCTGTAATCATTTTTCAATCATTTGTTATTAATGAAATGAAGTCTTATTTCTGCTGCATCTTTGCGTTTATGTGTATTTATGTATTTCATTGTGTTCCTACATAAATCTAGATCAAATGTTGTGTATAAATTCTCCTTTTTACAATGCATTAAATTAAGCATCAAACTCTTAAATACTTTTCTCAATTTAAATGTTTCATTATATGATTCTATTGACATATCATCAAATAATTTTGGCAGAATAATTTTAGTCGATTCTAGTTACTAATGAAATATATATATATATATATATATTTTTAGCAGATTAACATATTTTAGCAGATTCTATTTTATTTTTTTCTAGTTACTAATGATTATGTTGGTTACATAGATGCACTTAACAAATAAAAAAACTAAAGGAAAAACTATTTAGGAAAGAAATGCACATGAGATCTACTAAATAAATTGGTTTACATAGATGCACTTAACTAATAAAAAAAAGTAAAGGAAAAAGTAAAGGAAAGATAGGCATATGAGATTATATATGCAACCTTATAGAATGTGTTGTTGTTTAAATATATTTAAGAATATGCAAACTGAATAGATGGACAAGAAAAAAATGAACTATCAAACATACAAGATTGTACCATTGCATATCTATTTAAGAATATATGATAGTAGACAACATATTAAACCATGAATAACTTTTTTGAGAATATATTA
Organism: Picea engelmannii; assembly: GCA_009831015.1. Classification (NCBI taxonomy): domain Eukaryota; kingdom Viridiplantae; phylum Streptophyta; class Pinopsida; order Pinales; family Pinaceae; genus Picea; species Picea engelmannii. The sequence goes on along the minus strand of ML781852.1, from coordinate 78,474 downwards.
TGGTAGTAGAAAACACTTTAAACCATGCAAAGCCTATGCTGGTATGAACTGCACTAAAATGAAGAAATTTTCATGATCTACCAATTTACTTTCAGAAAACTTATGTTTGATTTTGGAAGAAGGTAACCAATGTGGAATTCAAGGGAGGAGGTATGCATTCAAGCATTGTGTTTTAGACATGCCAATGAACAACACATGCCTCTTGTACAACTAAGATAACATGTATGAAAGAGAAGTACATTAGGAAAATGATTTGCAGGCTATGGTTTAGTACTATTCACATAAACCCACATTTTTGTAAGGGTCTTCACTTGACTTTAGGCAAGGTTGTATTAGTTTCCTTAACTTTGTTAGAGAAGAGATCTATTAATTACAATTTAATTCACTTGACTTTAAACAATGTTGTATTAATTTCCTTAACTTTATTAGAGAAGAGATCTATTAATTGAAATTTAATTCTAATGATTAACCCTTCTAAATAAGTTTACATGAAAAACAACTTAATTATTAAAATGAAGATTCTAAATAATTTCAAATTTTAAATGTATTCATCAACTTAATAATTAGAATGGAGATATATATATATATATATATATATATATATATATATATATATATATATATAT
>ML781852.1:33658-53045 GCA_009831015.1 Picea engelmannii | reverse complement strand
TCCTCCATTTTTATCTTACATTCTTCACATAAAATTCTGAGTGTTTTAAACTTAGATAGATAGTCTCCAAGGCAAGAAAAATCACTTGTACTCAAGGTCAGTATTTGATTTTCTAACTGTTGTGCTCAAATAATATTGAGTTTACCAAACACAGATTCAATCGTGTCCCAAGCTTCTTCGGGGTCATCAATTCCTTGAAGGTGGTACCTTAAATCAGGAGAGATGGGCATTCTGATTAGCCCACATGCTTCGTCATTCCTATTATCCCATTTGGATTTCTTATCATCATCAGTGGGTGATGTTTCCTTTCCCAAGGAATCCGATACAGGCCTTTACTGCTTAATAAATATTCCATATGAGATTTCCATTGGAAGTAGTTGTTGTTGGTAAGCAAGACATTACTTGTAGAAGCCATATTAAATATGTAGACAATGTGGATTTAAAAATTGAAACTAATGATATAGATGGAAAGATCTCGAAAAGTTGTGCGGTTTTAAAAAAAAAACGGCACTGAAAACAGACTTCCGAAGTGAGAGTTATGCCCTTTTAAAAAAAAGGCATAAACGGTAACCAAATAACCACGTGATAGTGTAAGCTACTTTATGAAGTGACCCACTTTTATAAAGAGAAGTGGGGATCACTTTTACAATGAAGTTACCTTATAACAGAAAATTTTTAAGAAAAATAAATAACTCTAAAATAAAATATAAATCTACCTATAGTGATTCACTTTTATACTTGAAGTGAAATGCACTTTACAATTTTTAGCATGAAATTTTTCAAAAAAAGTAATAATAGAGAGACTTGAACTCAAGACCTCTTACTTAATAAGGCAAGTTTTAACCAAATGGTCTATCAAAACATATCGTAATGTTCAGAAGGAGGATTGGGGGTGTTGTTGTTGTTGTTGTGGAAGATGGCCTTGGAGAGCATGCTAAAAAAAAACTCTTTTCACACAAGAAAAAAAATTCGCTTCTCGGTGACAACAAGGGTTAGATCTTGGTTAGCGTACCTGGAAGATGCACCTTTTCCTATCTGTTTCTGGTTTTCCAAGATCGCACAGGGCGCGGGGAAAAGAGCATATATAGATCTAAAAGAGTAGCAACCCAGAAATAAAAAATACAAAATCGAAATAAAATCAAAATAAAACTTTGCAGAAATTTAAAAAATGCGTATTCAGGCTTTATACCTCCGGATCTGACTGTAATGGTTGTATCTTGGGAAAACAGAAACCTTTTCGAGTGAAAAGAAAAGTTTTTCTAAGTGAAACGAGTGCTCCAGACATAATTAAACAGTCCTCTCAGCCCATAAATGTATGAAAAATGCCAGAAAATGGAGATGAGTCAACTCGGCTTCACGATCTCGATCGACAACAGGAGTGGGTCTTCAAATAGGCTCTAATACCATGTTTGACAACACAGGTATTCCAACAGAGGGAAAACACCTTAAGTAACCACTCACATAACCAGATCAAAGATCAACACACCGATGTTTTCACGTGGTAAAACCCCTACAGGGAAACATCCACGACCCCAGCCAATGCGACCACTTGGAGCAGTTTATTAATGCAAAGAAAAAGACTACAGAGAGATTTTACAAGAGAGTTCTCACAATCGATCTTCGACAAATGACCCTCCATGCTATTTAAATAGAGATCATGGACCAATTGGGTGTTAAGCCACAGATCAATGGTCATTAAGATTGAGGAGAGTATGAACTGTCGGATCACTCTATGTCGGGAACATATCGTGACCATCAGATTTCCTAACTACGAATGCATACTAATGCATACTAAAGAAACACACTTAAAAACACACTTTTACCTAACAACACAATAGACCAAGTAGATCTTACTAACTCCTAAGTGTCTAAATATCCTAACACAGATTATGTACAGTCATGGATGCAGGTAATGCAAGCATATATGCAATTGGCCCCCAAAATCTGGCTGCCAACTTGGCGCAGTTTCCCAGCTTCAGGGAACTTCTATTGGCTTTCACTTTCAGGAAAATATGGTCACCCACTTTAAATTCTTTGTGAGTTCTGTTCTTATGAACAAAACGTTTCTTCCTGTCTTGGGGAACATTTAAATTCTGCTTAATTTTTAGCATTTTCTCTTCCATTTCCTTGAGCAACTCTGTCCCAACTATTTCCCTATCAGCTAGATTATCCTATCTTATTGGAGTATTTCTCTTTCTGCAATAAAGTGCTTCAAATGGGCTCATCTTCAACGATTCTTGATACCCATTATTGTAGGTGAATTCTACCAAGTGTAGGTAGTCTTCCCATTTCGATGGTTTGTCCATCACATACATCCTTAGTATGTCTTCTATTACTCGATTCACCCGCTACGTCTGCCCATCAGACTTAGGATGATAGGTTGTGCTAAAGTTCAGATTTGTTCCAAACCCCTTGAATAACCCTTTCTAGAAATTGGAGGTAAATTTCGTGTCTCTGTCAGACACAATTGTCTTGGGAATACCTTGCAATCGTGCTACTTCCCTCATAAAAATATCAGCAACATTCGCTGCCTTGTGAGTAGTCTTTAGTGGAATAAAATGGGCATATTTCGTAAGCTTTTCCACTACCACCATGATTGAATCCTACTACTTGCATGTTCTAGGAAATCCCATGATGAAATCCATTGTCACTACCTCCCACTTCCACTGATGAATGGGTAAAGGTTGCAGCAACCCTGTTGGGTCCCTGTGCTCAGCTTTAACCTTCTGTCACTCCATACATTTGGCGATGTATTCAACAATTTCTTTCTTCATACCTGACCAAAATTAATGGCTCTTGACTGCTTCCATAGTTTTCTGATTTCCAGGGTGCCCATCATAAGGCACATTATGCATTTCATGCAAAATCATAAGTTTCAAGTCCTAGACATTAGGTACATAAATTATGTTCTTGTACAGAAGTATTCCATTAGTTTCCAACTTATAATTCTCCACTTTCTGTGGAATCTTACCTTGTTGTAGCTTTGCTACCAAATCCATGTACTGCAAATCTGTATTTGTAGCCCCTGAAATTCTTCTTTTAATATCAGTTCGGTACATTCTAATGGTTGTAGCATGTAATTCATGCAGTCTCCTACTAAGTGCATTAACCACTTTGTTTTCCATCCCTTTGATATGCTTGATATCAAAATCCTATTCACAGAGAAACTCCAACCACCTACTCTGTCTAGCATTCAAGGTTGTTTGATCAAAAAAATATTTCAGACCATTGTGGTATGTTCTCAGTTCGAACCTCCTTCCCATGAGGTAATGCCTCCACTTCTTTAAAGAATGTACTATGGCTGCCAACTCCAAATCATGAGTTGCATAGTTCCTTTCGTGCTCTTTCAACTTTCTGGATTCATAACAGATTATGAATCCATTCTGACTGAGGACTCCTCCCAGTCCTTCTTTGCATGCATTTGTACACACTACAAAGTCTTCGTTTGGATTTGAAATCCTCAGGATTGGAGCACTGGTTAGCAGTTGCTTCAATCGCTGAAAGATTTTCTCACAATCCTATGTCCACTGGAACTTCTTCTCCTTCATTTGCAAGGAAGCGATAGGGTGATCTATCCTTGAGAACCCCATGATAAACCTTCTTAATAACCAGCTAGAACCATAAAGGATCTGACTTTCATCATGTTTTTAGGCACTGACCATTCTCTGATGGCCTCAATCTTCTCAATATCTAAAGCTATCCCATCCTTCAAAATAATATGCCACAAGTAATGGATTTTCTCCTAATAAGATGAGCACTTGCTCAACTTGGCATACAATTGATGCTCTCTTAGCACCTACAGCACCATCCTCAGATGTTGTTCATGCTCTTCCTCCGACTTGGAATACACCAGAATGTCATCCAGGAATACTATGACAAACTTGTCTAGATAGTCCCTGAATACACCATTCATTAGACACATAAAAACAACGGGTGCATTTGACAACGCAAATGACAACACTGTGAACTCGTAATGACCATACCTTGTTCTAGAGGTGGTCTTGCTGATGTCTTCATCCCTTATCTTGACCTAGTGATATCCCAACCTGAGTTCTATCTTCAAAAATATCTTTGCATCCTTCAACTGATCGAAGAAGTCATCAATCCTCAACAGAGGGTATTTGTTCTTTACATTTACTTTGTTCAACTGTCTAAAATCATAACACAATATGAGCGTTCCATCCTTCTTCCTCACAAACAGAACCAGGGCTCCCCAAGGTGACACACTTGGGCGTATGTACCCCTTCTTCATAATCTCTTCAAGTTGAAATTGCAACTCTTTCAGATCTAGCATACTCATTTTGTAAGTAGGTTTCGACACTACAGCTGCTCCAGCCATCATGTTTACAGAGAAATCAATATCTCTCTTCGGAGGTAGTCCCGGTACCTCCTGAAATACATCTTCAAACTCATTTAGTACCACATGATCTCCAATATTTGAGACTTCATCTGTAGATGCTTCCTCCACATGGGTTGCAAATAATTGACAATCTTTTTTGTAGTACTTCTTCAACTGCATTGTTGAGATTTCTCTGATAGCAACAGCTCTAGGAATTCCTTGGACTATTTTCCTATTTCCTTCCCCATCCAAGCCAATGAATGCCTTTTTATGACAACCCAAGATGGCATGGTGCTAGTCCAACCAGTCCATCCCAATTAGAAAATCATAAGAACCTAAAGGCAGAACATTCAATTCAACATTTGTGCTCAGTCCATTCATGTCCACTGGACAAGACTTAACCAACTCAATGACTTTCCTCTTGGTTCATGTATCCAGCTACACTAACCAAGACTTTTCATGTTTTCTTCTCGACAATTGCAAACTTTCCACCACTTTAGGATCTATATAACTATGGCTAGCCCCTGAATCAATTAAAATAGTGAAGGGATGGTTATTGATCATACCTTCCACTTCAATCATGTGTGATTGAAATTCAACTTGCTTATTGCCCAGGGCTGCATAGATCCTTGGAATTATATTGCCCATGTCATCCATTGTTTCATCCTACTGTACATTTTGGACAAATCTCACTTTATCATTTCTGTGGGGGCAATCTATCTACCAATGGTTCCTTTTATAACCCCAACATTCCATAGGTGGAGGTCTTGGCATTTTCCCACCCACTTCAGCCTTCACGGGCTCTCTAAAAGATGGTTGTCCCTAAGGACTGTTTCTGAAAAAGGTTGTCTTAGTTCCCTTCTTCCTCTAATCCATATGGAATTTCTTCTTATCTTCCCAAGCCTTCCAAAAAGTAGGTTTCTCTCTTTGCTTCTCATATAAACATTTCTCTCTTCTTATCGTTTCTTCCAAAGTTTTTGGATCATCATACTGGATCTTGTCCCCAATGGAAGGTGGCAGTCCACTAAGATACCTTTGAATCTTGACAGTCTCATCCTTGATGAAAAAAACATACTTCAACAATTCCAAAAATCTTCACTCGTATTCATCAATGGTCATGCTGCCCAGCGTGAGTTCAAAGAACTCTTTTATCTTTCTGTCGTAGTATCTTTTAGTCAAGTATTTATTCTCGAAATATATCTTGAATTCTTTCCAAGTGATATATTTCTCTCTAATGTGTTGCACCTACACAATTTGATCCCACCACATGGATGCTTTTCCTTTCAGTTGATAAATCCAAATTCTTCCTTCTTCATGAGAGGAATAGTTCTGTAGTTGAAAATATTTCCTCATGCCAAGAAACCATGTTTCGACATCTTCCTCCTTCTTATGCTCTCCATCAAACGTAGGGGGGTTAATCTTGTTCATTTCACCCTTCAATTCATCCACTCCAGATCTCTTGTTCTTTCTGGTAGGAGATGGGATTGAAATACTGTGTGCCTTCCTCTTGGAGTGACCTTGGGAGTGATGATGGTGTCTACCAACACTCCTTGATATTATTTTCCTCTCAGGGGGTCCACGACTCCCTATTTTGCTTGAATCACCCTCCTTATCCAACTTCTTTTCTATTCTCTCCAGAATCTTCATCAACTTTAAGTTGAATTCTCCCTGTTGTTCCTCAACTTTCATAAGCTTCTTGTTATCTGCTCGGTGATTTTGGGCATCTTTCTGCAATCTTTCAATGATTTTCATCATATGCCCTTCTTTATCTATCTCTTCTCCATGCCCATTAGAGTTCAACCCTTCAACTCCTAACTGAACATCCATTCCTTTTTCTTTATCCTCAGAACTAGAATAAGATCGTGCCTCTTCTATTTCTTTTCACTCAATGGAAACCCTACTCAGTTCTGACACTTGTTAAGCTTCTACAAACACAATGTGCAGACAACCGGAATTTTTCAGGCCATTAATGCTTAACAAATCCCACAAGATTTATAAACAAATCTGACTCAAGAAAATGTTCAATTTTCATTCTCTGTGATTCTCGTTCAATCAAGAATCCCTGCAGATTCCTTCTTTCAAAACTATGCTCTGCTAAGTTTTCAGGCACTAGCCCCTTTCTCTTAGTTCCCCAACCAATGCGACCATGGGTCGTGACCAAGCGCTGCATCAATAAGTGAGTACTCGGGCCTTCGACTTCGAAAGATTTCCAAGCATAACACAAAAATCACTCAGAGTTCTGAGTTACCGAACTCACACAGTAGGGTGGATCAATGGTCCACTTCTACCCAACATCCTATGACTGACACTCTCTATGGAACCTCAGGCATATGAGTTCCGAAACTTTGGGACTTCGGAAGATTTCACATCCGCACACCCCAAACCATTAATCTCTGAACACTCCCACGTCACCTTAGGTGATGTTATTACGTCACATCACTTAGCATTTTCCCAATTGTGGGGGCAGGTAATGGTGGTTTGGAGTAACCCACCTTTCATCCCGCAATTCTCCTGACGTTGACACATAACACTCAACGAAACCATGGTTTGGATTGCGGACCGCCTTGGAGAATTAGCTTTCGTGCAACTTGGGTCCCCACAATGTCTCCTGGCCATTGATCTTGATGTATCATGATCAACGCCACTGTGGGTCCTCCAAAATCTATCTACGTTACATAACCTTGGGCCCCACTAACTGTGCTCACACAAAATTCCAAATGGCGACATACTAGCGACTGATATGTGGCCCATTTAGAAGGGTGAAACTCGTCACGTTCCAAATGCCATTTCAATATTCCACGGGTTCTAGACCCACTGACACATGGCACACATCCCATGTGTCCACCTCACCTCTAGGTGACATCATCATGACTCACCACTTCATCTCTTCGAGCTTCAGGAGTTAAAAATCCTCTACGCTCGCTTTTGCCGGGAGCGCTTTCTCCCGGAGTTCAAGATCTACCGACGCATGTCCTCCACAATGGGCAATTGTGATCTACTTCGGGACTTTGGGAGTTTGTCACACTCCACACTAGAAATTCTTCGAAGTGATTTTCCTTTGCCTTCCTAGACACAAATCTAACTGTCCAGACTCGTTTCCTACGATCTATAGTTTATATCTCCTTTGGGAGTTTATGCCTCAACGCGTTCCACTTCTTCTGATTGCTGAACTCGGAAAGGCATCCAGGATAACCCTCCTGCACCTTTTCCAGATCTGACGGTCATAAAGGAACTTTATTTTTCCCAAACAGATCCTATGGCTCCAACACCCCAAGTGTTGAGTGCTCTCTCTTTATGGTCAAATACCACACCGGTTGTAGTTTTATTTTACCGCTACTCCTCCTGAGCTTCGTAACATGGCCAAGTAACCCCTTGGCACTCGAAAAAATTCTATGTTTCGAAATTGGTTCCATACGAACACCATTTCCACTCGAAATATTGGGTCCAAAGACCACTTATCTGTCCCATCCAGGCTCAGTGTTGAAACCATGGGCTTTGATACCATATTGTAACTTCCTTGGCCATCAACCCCACGACTAGGGAACGCTACTACGTGGAAACATTCTCAAGCTTATATAGTATGCATTTAAATGAAGTTAAATGACTTAACACAAAGTAAACATATAATTACTGCTAACATACAAAATTAATGGAATTGACAGTAAATATCATTGCAACAGAATACATGATAATAGTGCAAGCATCACAGACATGAATTTTAAATGAAATTAAACACATGCATATAATTATCTCTAAAACTATTGTAACTCCACCAACTATGTGCAGACCTTCAACGAACCTCCCAGCCTTAGACCACACTGCTCATCATGCTCATCAGTGGGTCACCTGGGCTTGAGCTGGGACCAAGCTCCGCCCAGGGCAGGGGAATCCTAGACTAGGCTGAGATTACAGGAAAACTACACAGAGCATTTGGAAGGATTCTCTCCAGGAGCCTTCTTACGCCCACTACTCATGGACTCTCATTCCCCACATGCCTATTCCAACCAGGAATATACACCTTCACAAGAACAATCCATCGATGCTTCACCTCCCTCTCTAGGTCTCGGAAACAGGACAAATCAAGAATTCTCAAAGCTCTGTAGCTGGTGTTGGACTCTCTCTTGGAGAAAACCACTTCCCAACAAACTCTCTCACCTAGAGAGAGTTGCTCACAGGCCTGACAACCTGCCTCTTCTACCACGGTCTTGACAACCCGGTTCTTCAACCAATTTTTCAACTCAATTTCCACAAGTTTAGGATAACAACAACAACAACAACAACTTTTGGTTAACTCATGGGTGACAACAGCAACAGGAAAATTGGGTGTGGACGTCCAGAAAAATGGAAACGGGCCACTAAGACAAAACACGGTTAAGGTAACACCGGTTTCAGGATGCATGACAAGGAATCCACGTAGAGGTTGAACACATACTCAACGGTTTAGACATAGGGTGTATCATCTTCTCAAGAAAACATCACAGGCTTCGGGTTTCATAGTTGTGTGAGGGTATGCATGCAGAGATCAAACGAAATTCACAGTTTCAGACAGTTGACGACAGAAATGGAGGAGGAACCCCAAACTTAGCCGATGCTTCAGATTTTAACTGCATGCGCTTAGGTCGACACTTCTCTTCCTAGAGCTTCATGCATTCTTTTTTTCACATATTGGAGCTGCATGCGTTGCCTCTCCCAGGACATAGGATAAAAAACATGTTTTGTCACACAAATTTAGAATAATAATAAAATATTATTCTCAAGGACTTAAGCCCCTAAGCTTAGCTCCTCTTTCCAACCTTTGAGCCCCTTTTCCCTTACCCACCCCGTGGAAGCTTAGTTCCCCATCACTCTTTCTTCATGGTTAGTCTGCATGCAACGATGTTTAGTCTTTATTAATGTTCTGCATATTACATATACAAAAATAGGCTCTTGGACTTTAAGACTTAGGCTCTTTAGCCTAATAAACACATAAGCCCACCATCTTATCAATACTTGGCTCACCAGCCTACAAAACATGATTTACAATTCATAAACATGATTACAACAGGGCTCGTCCTTGGGGATATTACAATTGGGACTTGAAGTATGGAATTTAATGATCACTGATTACTTTCCACCAAACAGAGAAAGGACTTGAGATCAAAATAAATCCAAGAAAAGTAACTCAATGGCAATGAATACAATCCTTGATGGATTAGTTGATGATGTCGAAGATGAAGATGACGATGCATCAGATGGTACACAAGCATAATTTGTGAATCTTAGAAAGAAGGTTGAGAAGTCAAACACCCAAATCAAGTTCTTGAACAACTCCATAACCTTGGATGAGATCTTGGAAAATAAGAGATCACCAAATGACAAATCCAGTTTTTACTATAACAAGGAAGAAATTATTACTCCTGAGAAATTTGATGTCGGTCTCTCATTTATAAAGTGAAGGCACGTCTGACGCAGGTCATTCATGTTAAAAGAATGAAAGCAACACTACAATGTATAGAAGATCGTATCAAGGAAGACATCCAGAAGCTACTCATACACCTCAAACCTTGGATTGTAGGCATCATGATAAAAAAAACAAGTTGGTAAGCTCAACAATAGTATAAGATGTTGGAACTGCAATCTTGTTGGAAATATTTCTACACATTGTTACACTATGAGATGCTATAGTTGTGGTGGATATGGCCACAACATCCCATAACCTTTGGAATTCAAGAAGAAAATCAATGAGAAATGCTTCATACAATTCGACAAGAAGAGGAAAGAAAACATGTAAGAAAAATGAAGGTGCAGTAATAGAAGATCAGAGAACAAAGTTCAACAAACCAAGACATTCACAGATGTGGATAGAAAAGACTGAACAAGTGAACATGAGTGAAGTCAATTGTTGCAAAAAGAATTGCAGTCATGTGACAAGCATAGTATAAACTTTCTCAGACGACTTTAGAGCAATGTACAGTAGAAAAGTATCATGGATAGAGATAGATAAATCTGGCTAGAAATCGATGAGAACCAATGGATAGATCTAAGGGTCATTTGAAAAATATGAGATACAATTGAGCAGTGTTCTAGTAGGGTAGAAGTATCTGCAACAACAACATTATGATGTACAAAATGATATACATGACATCCTATAGAGATAACAAGAGGAGAGATGTTGTCAGGAAGATCTATCCTTTTAGAAACAAAGGGGGAGAACAATCAGAGGCAAAGAGAGCAGAGTGACAAGGGGATTTATTCAGTTATAGCACCCACAACATAATTGTAGGAGGAGTTACCAAAGTTCATATATTGATCAGTAGCATATAGACATACATATCATAGGAGGCGAAATCCTTTGCCATTGATGTCAAAGGGAAGAGTAACTTCAAAGGAGAGAAGCATCATCACAGGAGGAGATTGTATATGAAATTGGTTTGTTTGCATCAATGAAAAAGGGGGAGATTTTTGGACATAGTGTCATTAATGTGTTTTCATTTATGTCAAACAATATGACAATATCCAGATATTAAAGCTCAGGAGGGTTAGCGAATGAAGATCATAAGTTAAGAAGAGATTATGCCCATGAATCTCAGATTAAAGTATGCAGAGATCAAGCTCAAAAGGAAGAGCGCATTGTAGAAATGTCGTCGGGATTGATGGAAAGACTAAGAAGTCGATCGATGCACAAGAAAAGGTGAGAAGCCTCAACAATCGTCCGATCAAGAAATTGACAGTGTTGATAGTCTCATGTAATGGGATTTATCCCACATTGGAAGTGAGAAAAATATTATGTAGGTTTATATACACAACACTCTCCATAGCTTATTGATACGTAGTGCAAGGGTATGGTGGGGGATCTAGGTATTTGGAATCCTCGAGAAGCTCACCAGCCTGGAGCCCGGGATGATCTGTCAGGCCCCCTACCTTATGGTCAAAGCGACAATAACTGTCGAACTAATGATGAAGGATCTCCTCCATTCATTGGAAATATATTATATATTATATATATATATATACATTGCACGTCGGTCATATGAGTGACCGTGGGCTTAAGGATCGTTGGAGGACTAGTCAATGATCAAATAAAATCAGGAGCGTTGGGTACGCAAGCTCCAGATAAATGGCAGGGATAGATTGCGGAGAGTGAAAGGAGAATTAAAAAATGTGTTATTTCCAATCCTGCAATTAGTCTAGACCGTCAGATCTTATAGATTCAATGATCAACGACTGTGGTTGATCCACCAACATTTGCACAAATTCAATTGCAAAGTTTGGGCGACGAATTAAACCACTCGTAAGTTACGGTTCTGTAATCCACATTGACCGTTGGATCAAGTTAAGTGGAAGTATAGGATAAGTAAAGACGAAGACTGTCCGATACGAAGTCCCAAAGTAAATGAGGACCATCTGATCTGTTCAGAGCATGTTAAGGTAGCAATGGTCAACTTCGGTGCTAACCACTTCAGGAGAAAAGGGTTGAGAACACGTAAGATCAGCCGAAGGCTGAAGTACCAAAGCAAATGTGAATCATCCGATATGAAGAACACTTCGATAGATATCAGAATTGTCAGATCATGCTTAGTGGAAGGAAAAAGTAAGCCACAAATGTCCTGAAATAAACGTAATTCGTATGATCTGAGGAAACACTTCGGAAGATTTCCTGACCGTCAGATCGAGGAAAGTAGAAGGATAGTATAATCAAGGACAAAGGCCCAAAATCCTGAATAGTCGAATTCTCGACAGGCGTTGGATCATGTTAATTCTTTTCAGGTTAAAGAATGACCATTGGATGAAGTCAAGTTACTCAAGGCTTACACTTTGGGGAATCTCACTTTGAGAGAAATGGGAAGTGGAGAATCAAATTACCCGAAGTCTTGAAGGTTAAAGTTCTGAAGTCATGAGGATAGGACACATGGCGTAATCAACTGATGACAAGTGTCAAGGTCCCATAACTACTTTAAGCATACGTAAGCCACAAATCAAGGTGACGCGTGGCAGCCACTTAGGAAGTGCCAACTCAAAAAGTGATGTCAGCAAGTTACGTCACTCTGCGAGTTTTTACTTCTAGATTTTTCACCACCAACAAATGACCTACGTCCCAAAGTCCCAAAGTGGACATGAGTCGTCTAATCTGAAGAACACTTCAGGAGCATTCTCAACCATTGAATATTATAGAGATGTGTATCTTATTCAGGATATTTGTAAAGAGGCTGGAAGTCACGAAGGACGAAGTCTCGAATTCCTAATGTAAACGAGAACCGCTCATCTCATCGAGAGATTAAAACGTGACCGTTAATTTCGATAAGGGATCAAGCTCTCGCTAGGCCTAGTGCCTGATCACCGCCTGTGGCTATATGGAATAAGAGAAATAAAGGTAAAATATAATACATCTCTTAAGTTGATAAGCCTGTGGTTTTGCGTTGTCGGTCATATGAAAATGGTTTGAAGGAAACGCCTCAACAGAACTCGACTTCTGCAGTATTTGCAGAAATTATGGTTAATTTAAATGAAGAGGTGTGATTGTCCAAATGAAAGGACACAATGTGTTATAACTCACAATAGTTTGAAGATTATATAAACTAGAAAGAGTGATGAGAAGAAAGTGTCTCTGTAGTTTAGATAAGAAGATCAAAACATAAGTAGAGTTCAAGAAGAGGAACTGTTGGTTCTAATCAGGGATGATTTTAAGGATGGAAATTTATTTTAAAATGTAGAAACCTTGGCGAATCTTACTGATCCTTCATATGCGAACTATAAAATATTTGGTGATATTTTTGTAAAAACATTCAAATTTCTAAGGATTTTATATAGTTTGCATAAAATTTTGGCGATTTTTAAGGTAAAATAATTTTATCCTATAGAATTTGGGCGAATCATTTTTAAAATAGAGAATCGTTTTTGGGGGAAAACCATGGAAAGTTAGCCCACAAGCAAAATTTATCCCCTAAAATCATCCATGGTTCTAATGGGCCTGCCAATGTCTTATTGAAGATCAAGAACAGAAGAAGACAGAGCAACAATTATGCAATCCAGTATTTGATATAGAATACCTATATTGGTCTGCAACAGATTCATTGAAGATTAAATGACAGAAGCTAGAAAGCAAGAGATGAAGTTTGACTGCATATAACTAGAAGACCATGCAAGTAGAGGTTGCAGCAGACAAGTAGAAAGTACAACAAAATGATTCTAAGAAGAGTTGAAGAATTGATAGCATCCCTGTTTATTTATAAACACCTTGAATAGAGTACAGTAAAAGTTTTATAAGTGTTATAACCTGCATCAAGGGAGGAAGGGTGGAGCAAGGGAAAACAAGTCGAAATAAAAAATGGGGTCAAATTTGATAGGACTTGTGTTAGTGGCTACATGAATCAAATTCACTGGAGAGAAACAGATATTGAATTGCATTGTGAAATTAAGGGTGATTGGGTGGTGCAAGGGCAGGTTGGAGCTCGCAGGGGAGTAGGTGCTTCCTTGTCAGTTGTAGCTGACTAAATAGGGGATCGTAGCCTCCTTCCAATTGTAGCCGGTAAATAGGGTGTCGAAGCATCCTTTCAGTGGTAGTTGATAAACTAGGTGGTCATATCCTCTTTCTAGTTGTAGCTGGTAAATAGGGTGTCGAAGCATCCTTTCAGTGGTATTTGATAAACTAGGGGGTCGTAGCCTCCTTCCAGTTGTGGCTGGTAAATAGGGTGTTGAAGCATCCTTTCAGTGGTAGCTGATAAACTAGGGGGTCGTAGCCTCCTTCCAGTTGTGGCTGGTAAATAGGGTGTTGAAGCATCCTTTTAGTGGTAGTTGATAAACTAGGGGGTCATAGCCTCAATCCAGTTGTAGCTGGTAAAGGGGGTGTGGAAGCATCCCTTCAGTCGTAGCTGAAGAAACTTGGGGGCAATCTCTCCATCAAGTTGTAGCTTGAAAATAGTTTTGTAAAAGAACAATTTATTAATGACAAAAGAGTTGGTGGTTTTCCCTGTTGGGTTCCACGATAAAATCTTGTGTTCATAAGGGTTTGTTGTTCATCATACATTTATTAATTGAATAATTAATGTGTGTTCTTAATAATGATGGAATTAATAAGAAAAAGTAGGAAATATTGATTCACCCCCCCTCCCTCTCTCAGTATTGCTGGATATTCCATCATGAGGCAGGGTGATTAGTTGATGGAATGGGCTTGAGCAAGAGAGACTGGATGATTTGTTGATGGAACGATTCTGGTTCATGATGATGGAATGGGCTTGAATAGGAGACACTAGATGATTTGTTGATGGAACGATCCCCGTTCATGATTATGGAATGGGATTGGCCTTTCATGGCCTTATCAGTTAATTATTCATGGGACTTAGCCTCCATTGATGGACACGAATCTTGCATGGTGTTCAACATGCGTTGTTGGATACATAATCTGAGTGAAGAAAAAGGGAGTAAAGAGGGAAAACATTAAATGTTAACGAACTAATGTTAACTCTTGAGATAACATTAGTTCACCTCCAAATATGTATGCCTTAATGTAATCATTATTTCCTAAGTTTTAAATGAAATACTTTGCATATCTTCTCCCTGTGCCTCAAGAAGAGGCCAAATAAGAGATCAAACTAAAAAGTTAGGATAAAAAGTTAAATTTGAGTTGAGAAATTGTATAAATCTCTTAAAACTTTGGCTAAAATGGTTCTTGTTGGCGTTGGTTTCAGTGCATAACTAATAGAACAACGCCAAACCGTTTACTAATAGTCCCACCTTGAAGGGAAGGGATTAATAATGCTTACATTTGATGTTGGTGTATATATTTGTAAAATTGAACTTAATATTAAAGAAATAAAATTCAAATATTAATTACATTGCATATAACTGAAAGAGTTATATTTCTCAACTTAATTTGTCACATGATGGTAACATATTTTAATTACTAGATCATATCTTTAAATTTATTTTAATTTTAAATATTATAGATCCATTTTATCACTACAAAACTAGCATAGGTTTTAAGTTGTTATGAGGTACTAAAACTTAGTGAAAATTAATATATATTAGAAATATAAAATATACATATTAATAATAATATTGATACGAATAAATTAATATTTATTAAAAAAAATTTAAGCATATGTAATAATTTTTTTTAATTTAGGTGTGGGAATTTTATAAAAAAATTATTCCCGGCATGTTTAACAAAGAAATAGTCTTATGTCCATTGACTCCGAATCAAGTTCCTTCTTATACAGTGTCTACCTTTGTAAACATTGTAAAAAAATATCTAAAGTCTAATGGAGACTACAATATATCTATTGTTGTTCATCATGATACAAAAAAACAAAAAATAAGTGCATACTATTCATTCATCTGGTGAGGATGTCTTAGACTCCTGAGGTGGATTAGGAGCCTCCAGCTAGGTGTTCTTTGACATGGTTATTGTATTCACAGAGCTAGAAGGAGGGAGTCGAGCTAAGACCTCTTGGAATAGCTAGTGGAACTTGTCCTATTGTAATTGAATTGTATTTTGAGCGTCCTCTATCATTTGCAACATCTGACCCAACAACATCCAAAACCTATCAAGATCCCAATATCATTTACGAGTATTTAGTTTCATGACCTATCAAGCTGCCAATATCCAAAACCCAGTTGATGATTTCCTTGTCCACCTCTTGGTTCGGTGTTAAGCTATGTTCCAGGTGAATTTTGGCTCCCCCTTTCTCCAGGTGCGCTTGAATGCGTGGTGGGGTTTCCACATGAAAATTATTCCTTGCGGGTTGGGTGTCTCATTGTACGCAGGTGCTAGAGGTCCTCTCTCCTGAATTGCTGGTGGGTTCCTGGTATCCTCGTTGAGGTTCCATCGAACTCTCGATCTTCTTCCCAAATCCAAGACTGATGTGAACTAAAGACAGTTTGGGTGTCACTTCACTGTGCCCCCCACTATCGCTACATCACATGCTAATCCAATCAAGGATAAATTAATAATTTACTCTTATCATAATAATTATAAAATTTATAATTAAAAAATAACATAAATATATATTAAATTTAATTTCTTAAATATTGTGCTGGAAAAAAAGAGCACCATACATTGAACTGACCAAGAGTTGTTCTTCTATTACTATCTCTTAATTTTCATGAATCTCTTGTGTCCAATCATCTTGTCATTTTCCCTGATACTCTCAAGCTTCAGCCTTCAATATTGGGCTCTGCACTTGACCAACTACGCATAGACTTTACGCAAATATTTGAATACATAGTTGACATAGGTGCACATGTTGGAGAAATTAAGTATTACTTTTATTTTTCTTAATATTTGATATTAGTTATTGTAATCTTTATAAGAGATGGTTTTAGGATTTTGTTATATCTACATCCTATTTATGTGAGAAGTTGAGAGATTATCTCAATTAAATGGATTGTATGGCTAAGATAACCTATCTATCTTAAGTAAAAAATTAATGTATTTATATTGATTGAATAATATAATATGTATAATTTTTGTGTGCACAATGATTTTCTAAGTTAGTATTAGAGCTATTCTAGGATTAACTCCCTCACGAGAGGGCCATGGAAAAAAAGAGCACGTGAGATGTACTAATCTGTCAGATAGGAGTAGGATTAACATAGTTGTGTGAAAATATATGAGTGGATTTTTTGTTGTGTTTAGTTTGTGTTTCTGTACCATTGTTGTGTTGCTTGAAAGACAAGGAGAGTCATAAAAAAGACTCCAGTTGTCACTAAAAAGAGCGCAATTCAATTCATTTCTAAGCCTTTTGGAGGAAGAGCTACAAGTTGAGGAAAGTGTTAGTAGAACTGATTGTTGATAGCCCACATGAAGAAGACACTTCACAATATGATTAAGAGAAACGTTTCTTAGTGGAATTGCAACCAAAGTTTGTTGATCAGTGTTGGTCCAGATCTATATATAAATTCAAGATATGAAGATTTTTCCATCATATTTTCCGAGTGAAGAAGCTAGAGCGAAATTGTGACCATAGTAGAGGTTTCAACAAATATACATATGGAAAGATGCACAACATCGAAGAGGGAGTATTTTTGATAGATTGTTGCTATGTATTGAAGCAATCAATGTCATGTATTGAAGTCACTTAATGATAGAGGAGGAGGATCCTAGTGAGGGCACCAGGATTTGAACCATTGCTGCTGGGAAGTGTCGGCGAGGTCCTAAGTGAATTCTTTTTTATAAGGATGACATTGGTGTTATATTAGTATATCAATTTATTTTAGTAGAGCAAATTTTGTCATTCTATTACTAGTTTGTAAAATAAATGAAGAACTTCTCATATTTTTTAGATGATCTAAGAGATTTGGTTTTTAACGAATACAATGAGCTATGTATGTCAGCAAGAACATTGTTATTAGGTTGTGACTAGAGTTTATGTACTTGTGAGAAATAGGTAATGTCGTAACACTGAATTTTAGATACAACGAGCTATGTATTTCAATAGATGGAAGTATGTCAATAGAATGATTCAATTTCTAGACTTCTTTTCTGACAAATACAATGAGCTATGCATTTTGGCATATAGAATCATATAGAATTGTCAGTCATTACAAATACAAAATGGATGGTCAAAAGAAATTGTATCTTCAATGAATCAAGTGGTAGATCAAATGAATGATTATGTGAAAGAACCTACTCTATGAGATTTCATAAGTGGATAGAAATGTTGATGAAGACTATACCAAATAGAGATCAAATATCAAAGCCAAATACTAGTTAAGGGCGGGTGTTGGAGTAATTAAATCTTGTTTTGTGCTTGGTATTTGATATTCCTCATCATAAAATGTATTAGTTATTATAATCTCTACATGAGATATTTGTTTAGACGTTTGTTATATTTACACCCTGTTTACTAAATGGAGTGTATGGCTAAAATAGCCTATCTATCTTAAGTCAAAGCTTAATATATATAGTTTTTATGTGAGCAATTATTTTCTAAGTGCACATACCATAACTCCTCATTAAAATTAGTAGATAAATGCTCACTTTCAATTAACATTGTCTATTAACATTTTCTACTTAAAGTAAATGATTCCATCTTAGTAGTTTGATGTATATGTTTTCTTTTATTTTTTAGGTATATTCCCATCAAATCATTTTATAGTTTTCATCTTAGAAATCGGCCTGCAGCTCGTCCGCTTGTGAAGCTTTATTGGAACCTTCATCTTCTTATTGTTCTTCTGTTTTTTTCACCATGATAAGTGGTACACTATCAATTTTTAAAGGAATACCTGGAACCATGAGCAGGAACAATATCTCCTAGTTTAATGCTAATAACATCCCCTGGAACCATAATTCCTGCATCTTGTTCTTTCCATTGCCCATCTATGAGAACCTAAACAAAAACAAAATTGTACACTAATAACATCCCCTGGAACCACAATTCCTGCATCTTGTTCTTGCAATTGCCCATCTATGAGAACCTAAACAAAAACAAAATTGTACTTATTAGGGTTGTGGTGATAACGTGTAAGCTGCATTTTCTAGCTTGCAATCTTCCTTGTTTTGGATAACTTTATTTGTTAAAGAGGAGAATCTGGACTTTCGTTTTAGTAGCTAAACGTGCAATGAGAACAGCTGCAGCTAAACGTGCAATGAGAGCAGCTGCAGCGTTACCCGCATTGTTCTCCTCTAGGAAGTTGATTGTTCAGTTTATTAACAACACACAAATGATTCCAATAAAGTCTTAGCAGTCGGGAGGTTCACCCTGGAATTAATTGATTCTTCCAGAGTGAGTAAGGAAGGAAGGTTTGCACAAACTTGTCCAACCTTGTCCAACCGACCATAATGTAAGGAAGGTTTGCACAAACTTGTCCAACCTTACCCCTCCATTAGCAAGAGAAATAGCCATGAGTGTTGCAATTTCATAACCCATGACAACTGGTTCCACATAAAACATAGAAACTTCTAGAATTTGTTCTCCTTGAATTGACCAGTATAGCATCAAACTTCATCAGTTTGCTTAGCAAAACAGGAAATTTCAAATTTTAATTGAATAGTTCTGACTAGCAGACAGATAAGTACACCAAAAGGCTCTCGTGTTTTCCTCTAAACTAAGCGCAAGTGGGATTGGAGAT
>ML781852.1:0-27476 GCA_009831015.1 Picea engelmannii | reverse complement strand
GTGTTTTGAATCCATTTCTTTACCCAAAACAACAATTTCATCAATCCAAAATTATTATTTTGGAAAAGATTAATTCCATGTGCTAATTTAAATAGAAGTAGAAGTCTCCCAATATACATTCATGAAATAAATGTCCAAACTCTTTGAACATGAGTTTCCTTAAGGTTACCTATTTTTGAGTAGGTTTCTATAATAACATTCCAATTTGATGGAACATATTAAGATGCTAATTAATGTATGAGACCCCTTGTTTATGGGACAAGGGACCTTTATTTCCAAAGATTTGAATACATAGTTTAGGAAGGTGCACATACCATAACCCCTCATTAGAATTAGTAGATGAATGATGAGTTTCAATTAACATTGTCTAATTGAAGTCAATGATTCCAACTCATAAGTTTGATGTATATCTTGAGTGGTTAATTATGTCTAATCCAAGTGCCCTAGGGGTTTTTCTGCACGCTGAATCCATTTCTGCATTTGGAAATGCAATTTAAACTACATAAAATTGTGATTTTGTGCACATTTATGTCATCGGATTCTGACTCAAAGGGCCAAAACATAGAACAATTAGACAATGTCATTATAAATATCAAATGTTATCATTTCACAATTTAATTGTAGCAGGGGTATTTCCATAAATTTAATTGTAGTAGGGATATTTCAAGGTGTTGAATCCATTTCTTTACCCAAAACAACAATTTCATCAATCCAAAATTATTATTTTAGAAAAGATTACCAATTCTAATTCCATGTGTTAATTTTAATAAAAGTAAAAATCTCCCAATATACATTCATCAAATAAATGTCCAAACTCTTTGAACATGAGTTTCCTTAAAGTTACCTAATTTTTTAGTTGATTTCTATAATAATATTCC
Source organism: Picea engelmannii (assembly GCA_009831015.1). Taxonomy (NCBI): domain Eukaryota; kingdom Viridiplantae; phylum Streptophyta; class Pinopsida; order Pinales; family Pinaceae; genus Picea; species Picea engelmannii. Next base: position 26,598 of record ML781852.1, on the reverse strand, counting down.
AATTTGATGGAACATATTAAGATACTAATTAATGTATGAGATCCCTTGTTTTTAGGACAAGGGACCCCTATGTGCCAGGATTTGAATACATAGTTTAGGAATGTGCACATACCGTAACTCCTCTAAGGGAATGTTGAGTTTCAATAGACATTGTCTAATTGAAGTGAATGATTCCAGATCATAAGTTTGATGTATATCTTTATTTTTAATGTAAATTCTCCTTAAATATTTTTATAGTTTTCATTATAGTTTTCATAAAGAGAGGAAAGCACTTCTTTTGGTACAATTTTTATGATACAAAGTAAGTATCATAAACTAATGAGATAATTGTGGGTACATCTAATGTTGATGTGTATCTTTGTAAATTTGAACTTAGTATTAAAATAATTAATTCCAGATATTAATTACATCACATATATATGTGAAGGGTTATATTTTTGAACTTAATGTGACATATTTTAATTACTAAATCATAACTTTAAATTTATTTTAATTTTAAATATTGTAGATCCATTTTATGAGTTCAAAACTAATATAGATTTTAAATTGTTGGTGATGATAATGATGATTAACCTCCACTAAAATTAATTGTTCTATCAAACTTTAAAAAGAAAAGAGATTACTTAGATTTCTTTAAAATTGAATTTATATGTATTCAAACATTAACTTAAGAGATTAGAATACTCTATATTATAACAAATATTTTTAAAAGTATGTATAAAATATACATATTAATATTATAAAATTTATATATTAATAATAACATGGATAAAAATAAATCGATGATGATGATGATGATGATTAACCTCCACTAAGACCGAATTGGTATATCTGACCTTAAGATAGAGATTAGGGTTGATTACATCCTTATAATACCTTCATTTTCTTTTTTCCTCTAACTCTTTATCACACCACATTTTCTCCTTAAATTTTGATTAGACTTTTTTTTTTAATAATATATTTATTGTGCAAAATGGTGTCTTCCATGATTCCCCAATAGTTTAGCGGAGCATCTTTATGCCATCCTAGCTTGAGTAGATGGTGGTTATGACACGATTTTGAAGCAATTTTAGGAAGTCTCTTGTCTTCCATGTTGTTTAACTTGTTCTTATACATAGCCATGCTCTCAACGGGGGAGAGGATTGTTTCTAAGAAGAGGAAGCGATAGAGCTTATTTCCTTTAATTTTAAGATTATAAGTTATAAATTCTTTTGTATTTTCTCTATCTTTCTCTAGGATTCACTAGAAATACTACAACCTAAGACTTCACATCCATAAAGAATAATTTACTATTAATTTTATAATAATTATAAAATTTATAACTGAAAAAATAATATAAATTAATATTAAATTTATTTTTTTAAATATTATACTTTTTAATATTTTGAAAATTAAAATAAATTTATATCCTAATATATAATTTAATATTATATGAGTAAATAATTATTATTTAATATCATATAAGTAAATAATTCTTATTTAAGATTACAGTTAGCAGTTGGCAAATATAGTTAAGATTGAAAATGTTAAAATTATAAAAACAGATTAGAGAAGGGTAAGTATATATAGGAACTTCTGTTCCTTAAATATACTATGTGATTTAACACAAAAATGACTAAATCGTTTAACACAAAAATGACTAAATAACGTAGGGAAGTTCTCTAGGTTGAATTTGTATTATATCATGTGTGAGCATAGAACAGATTTCTAGCATGGACTGCGCGGTTTCTTTTATCCAGAAAGGTGTTGTGTGTTAAATCCAGTTGGACATCAATTGACTTTCAAAGTTTACGGTCGCCGTTAAAAATATTGTAAATTTATCGTCACACTTACGTCGAGTCTGTGCGAATGGAGGGGTTTTATGAGTAAGACATGCGAGAGGAGGGGCGGCGGTCCCGCTGTTGAGTTCATAAATCGCAGTTGTTATCTACGTTACGTAACCTCGGGCCCCACTAACCATGCTCACACAAGATTCCAAATGGTGGCATAATAGCGACTGATACATGGCCCATTCAGAAGGGTGACACTCGTCACGTTCCAAATGCCATTTCAATATTCTACGGGTTCTAGACCCACTGACACATGGCACACATCCCATGTGTCCACGTAACCTCTAGGTGACGTCATCATGACTCACCACTTCATCTCTTCGGGCTTCGGGAGTTAAAACTCCTCTACGCTTGCTTTTGCCCAGAGCGCTTTCTCCTGGATTTCAAGATCTATCGATGTGTGTCCTTTGCAACGGGAAATTGTGATCTACTTCGGGACTTCGGGAGTTTGTCACACTCCACACTCAAAATTCTCCGAAGTGATTTTACTTTGCCTTCCTAGACACAGATCTAACTGTCAAGACTCTTTTCCTATGATCTACGGTTTATATCTCCTTCGGGAGTTTATGCCTCAGCGCATTCCACTTCCTCCAATTGCTGAACTCCGAAAGGCATCCAGGATAACCCTCCTACACCTTTTCCGGATCTGACAGTCATAAAGGACTTTCATTTTTCCCAAAGAGATCCTATGGCTCCAACACCCCAAGTGTTGAGCGCTCTCTCTTTGTGGTCAAATACCACGCTGGATGTAGTTTTATTCTACCACTACTCCTCCTGAGCTTCATAACACGACCAAGTAACCCTTTGGCACTCGAAAAAATTCTAAGTTTCGAAATTGGTTCCTTCCGAACACCATTTCCACTCGAAATCTTGGGTCCAAATACCACTTATCCATCCCATCCATGCTCAACGTTGAAACCATAGGCTCTGATACCATATTGTAACTTCCCCGGCCATCAACCCCATGGTTGGGCAATGCTACTACGCGGAAACATTCTCAAGCTTATATAGTATGCATTTAAATGAAGTCAAATGACTTAACACAAAGTAAACATATATTATTGCTAACATACAAAATTAATGGAATTGACAGTAAATATCATTGCAACGGAATACATGATAATAGTGCAAGCATCACAGACATGAATTTTAATTGAAATTAAACACATGCATATACTTATCTTTGAAACTATTGTAACTCCACCAAATACATGAAGACCTTCCATGAACCTCCCAGCCTTAGACCACACTACTCATCACGCTCATCAGTGGGTCACCCGAGCGTGAGCTGGGACCAAGCTCCACCCAGGGCAGGGGAATCCTAGACTAGGCTGAGGTTACAGGAAAACTACACAGAGCATCTAGAAGGATTCTCTCCAGGAGCCTTCTTACACCCACTACTCACGGAATCTCATTCCCCACATGCCTTTTCCAATTGGGAGTATACACCTTCACAAGAACAGTCCATCGATGCTTCACCTCCCTCTCTGGGTCTCAGCAACATGACAAATCAGGAATTCTCAAAGATCTATAGCTGGTGTTGGACTCTCTCTGGGAGAAAACCACTTCCCAACAGACTCTCTCACCTAGAGAGAGTTGCTCACAGGCCTGACAACCTGCCTCTTCTACCACAGTCTTGACAACCAAATTCTTCAACCAATTTTTCAACTCAATTCCCACAAGTTTAGGATAACAACAACAACAACAAATTTTGGTTAACTCACGGGTGACAACAGCAATAGGAAAATTGGGTGTGGACTTCCAAAAAAATGGAAACAGGCCACTAAGACACAACACGGTTCAGGTAACATTGGTTTCAGGATGCATCACAAGAAATCCATGTAGAGGTTGAACATAGACTCAACGGTTCAGATAGAGCATGTATCAGCTTCTCAAGAAAACATCACAGGCTTCAGGTTTTAGAGCTGTGTGAGGGTATGCATGCAGAGATCAAACAAAATTCACGGTTTCAGACAGTTGACGACAGAAATGGAGGAGGAAGCCCAAACTCAGCTGACGCTTCAGATTTTAACCGCATGCGCCCAGGTGGACACTTGTCTTCCCAGAGTTGCATGTGTTCCCTTTTTCACACATTGGAGCTACATGCGTTGCCTCTCCCAGGACTTAGGATAAAAAAAATGTTTTGTCACACAACTTTAGAATAATAATAAAATATTATTCTCAAGGAATTAAGCCCCTAAGATTAGCCCCTTTTTCCAACCTTTTAGCCCCTTTTCCCTTACCCACCCTATGGAAGCTTAGTCCCCCATCACTCTTTCTTTGTGGTCAGTCTGCATGCAACGATGTTCAGTCTTTATTAATGTTCTGCATATTACATATACAAAAATAGGCTCCTGGCCTTTAAGACTTAGGCTCTTCAGCCTAATAAACACATAAGCCCACCAACTTATCAATACTTGTCTCACCAGCCTACAAAACATGATTTACAATTCATAAAGATGATTACAGCAGGGCTCGTCCTTGGGGATATTACAATTGGGACTTGAAGTATGGAATTTAATGATCATTGATTACTTTCCACCAAACAGAGCAAGGACTTGAGATCAAAATAAATCCAAGAAAAGTAACTCAATGACAATGAGTACAATCCTTGATGGATTACCTGATGATGTCGAAGATGAAGATGATGATGCGTCAGATGGTACACAAGAAGAATTTGTGAATCTTAGAAAGAAGGTTGAGAAGTCAAACACTCAAATCAAGTTCTTGAACAACTCCATAAGCTTGGATGAGATCTTGGAAAATAAGAGATCACCAAATGACAAATCCAGTTTTTACTATAACAAGGAAGAAATTATTACTCCTAAGAAATATGATGCAGGTCTCTCATTTATAAAGTGAAGGCACATCTGACGCAGGTCATTCATGTCAAAAGAATGAAAGAAACACTACAATGACTAGAATATCGGATCAAGGAAGACATCCAGAAGCTACTCATACACCTCAAACCTTGGATTGTAGGCATCATGAGAAAAAAACAAGTTGGTAAGCTCAACAACAGTATAAGATGTTGGAACTGCAATCTTGTTGGACATATTGCTACACATTGTTACACTATGAGATGCTACAGATGTGGTGGATATGGCCACAAAATCCCATAACCGTTGGAACTCAAGAAGAAAATCAATGAGAAATGCTTCATACAATTCGACAAGAAGAGTAAAGAAAACATGGAAGAAAAATGAAGGTGCAGTAATAGAAGATCAGAGAACAAATTTCAACAAACCAAGACATTCACAGATGTGGTTAGAAAAGAATGAACAAGTGAACATGAGTGAAGTCAATTGTTGCAAAAATAATTGCAGTCATGTGACAAGCATAGTATAAACTTTCTTAGGCGACTTTAGAGCAATGTACAATAGAAAAGTATCATGGATAGAGATAGATACATCTGGCTAGAAATCGATGAGAACCAATGGATAGATCTAAGGGTCATTTGAAAAATATGAGCTACAATTGAGCAGTGTTCCAGTAGGGTAGAAGTATCTGCAACAACAACATTATGATGTACAAAATGATATACATGACATCTTGTAGAGATAACAAGAGGAGAGACCTTGTCAGGAAGAGCTATCCTTTTAGAAACAAAGGGGGAGAATAGTCAGAGGCAAAGAGATCAGAGTAATAGGGGGATTTATTCAGTTATGGCACCCACAACATAATTGCAGGGGGGAGTTACCAGAGTTCAGATATTGATCAGTAGCATATAGACATACATATCATAGGAGGAGAAATCCTTTGCCCTTGATGTCAAAGGGAAGAGCAACTTCAGAGGAGAGAAGCATCATCATAGGGGGAGATTGTATATGAAATTGGTGTGTTTCCATCAATGAAAAAGGGGGAGATTTTTGGACATAGTTTCATTAATGTGTTGTCATTTATGTCAAACAATATGACAGTATCTAGAGATTAAAGCTTAGGAGGGTTAGCGAATGAAGATTAGAAGTTAAGAAGAGATTACGCACATGAATCTCAGATTAAAGTATGCAGAGATCAAGCTTAGAAGGAAGAACACATTGTAGAAATGTCGTCGAGATTGATGGAAAGACTAAGAAGTCGATCGATGCACAGGAAAATGTGAGAAGCCTCAGCAGCCGTTCGATCAAGAAATTGACGGTGTTGATAGTCTCATGTAATGGGATTTATCCCACATTGGAAGTGAGAAAAATATTATGTAGGTTTATATACACAACACTCTCCATAGCTTATTGACGCGTAGTGCAAGGGTATGGTGGGGGATCTAGGTTTTTGGAATCCTCGAGAAGATCACCAACCTGGAGCCTGGGACAACCTGTCAGGCCCCCTACCTTATGGTCAAAGCGACAATAACTGTCGAACTGATGACGAAGGATCTCGGCCATTCATTGGAAATATATTATATATATATATATACATTGCACATCGGTCATATGAGTGATCGTGGGCTTAAGGATCGTTGGAGGACTAGTCAATGATCAAATAAAATCAGGAGCTTTGGGTACGCAAGCACTAGATAAATGGTAGGGATAGATTGCGGAGAGAGAAAGGAGAATTAAAAAATGTGTTATTTCCAATCCTGCAATTAGTCTAGACCGTTAGATATTATAGATTCAAAGATCGACGACTGTGGTTGATCCACCAACAATTGCACAAATTCAATTGCAAATTTTGGGCGATGAATTAAACCACTTGTAAGTTACGGTTCTGTAATCCACATCGACCGTTGGATCAAGTTAAGTGGAATTATAGGATAAGTAAAGACGAAGACTGTCTGATACGAAGTCCTGAAGTAAATGAGGACCATCCGATCTGTTCAGAGTGCGCCAAGGTAGTAGTGGTCAACTTCGGCGTTGATCACTTCGGGAGAAAAGGGTTGAGAACACGTAAGATTACCCGAAGGCCAAAGTACCAAAGCAAATGTGAATCATTTGATATGAAGAACACTTCGAGAGATATCAAGATTGTCAGATCATGCTTAGTGGAAGGACAAAGTAAGCCAGAAATTTTCTGAAATAAACGTAATTCGTATGATCTGAGGAAACACTTCAAAAGATATCCTGACTGTCAGATTGAGGAAAGTAGAAGGATAGGATAAGCAAGGCCAAAAGCCCGAAATCCTAAATAGCCGAATTCCCGACAGTCGTTGGATCATGTTAATTCTTTTCAGGTTAAAGAATGACCATTGGATGAAGTCAAGTTACTCGAGGCTTACACTTTGGGGAATCTCACTTTGGGAGAAATGGAAGTGGAGAATCAAATTACCCAAAGTCTTGAAGGTTGAAGTTCCAAAGTCATGAGGATAGGACACGTGGCGTAATTAGCTGATGACAAGTGTCAAGGTCCCATAGCTACTTTAAGCATACATAAGCCACAAATCAAGCTGACACGTGGCAGCCACTCAGGAAGTGCCACCTCAACAAGTGACGTCAGCAAGTTATGTCACTCTGAGAGTTGTTACTTCAGGATTTTTCACCACCAGCAAATGACCTAAGTCCCGAAGTCCCAAAGGCCAAAGTCCTGAAGTGGACATGAGTCGTCTGATGTGAAGAACACTTCGGGAGCATTCTCAACCGTTGAATATTAGAGAGACGCATATCTTATTCGGGATATTTGTAAAGAGGCTAGAAGTCGCGAAGGATGAAGTCCTGAATTCCTGAAGTAAACGAGAATCACTCATCTCATCGGGAGATTAAAACGTGACCGTTTATTTCGATAAGGGATCAATCTCTCGCTAGGCCTAGTGCCTGGTCACCGCCTGTGGTCATATGGAATAAGAGAAATAAAGGTAAAATATAATACATCGCTTAAGTTGATAAGCCTGTCATTTTGCATTGTCGGTCATATGAAAATGGTTTGAAGGAAGCACCTCAGCAGAACTCGATTTCTGCAGTATTTGCATAAATTATGGTTAAGTTAAATGAAGAGGTGTGATTGTCCAAACAAAAGGACACAATGTGTTATAACTCATAATAATTTGAAGATTATATAAACGAGAAAGAGTGATGAGAATAAAGTGTCTCTGTAGTTCAAATAAGAAGATCAAAACATAAGTAGAGTTCAAGAAGAAGAGTTGTTGGTTCTAATCAGGGATGATTTTAAGGATGGAAATTTATTTTAAAATGTAGAAACCTTGGCGAATCTTATTAATCCTTCTTATGCCAACTATAAAATCTTTGGTGATAGTTTTGTAAAAATATTCAAATTTCTAAGGATTTTATATAGTTTGCATAAAATTTTGGCGATTTTTAAGGTAGAATTATTTTATCCTATAGAATTTGGGCGAATCATTTTTAAAATAGCGAATCGTTTTTTGGGGAAAACCATGGAAAATTAGCCCATGAGCAAAATTTATCCCCTAAAATCATCCATGGTTCTAATGGGCCTGCCAATGTCGTATTGAATATCAAGAACAGAAGAAGAGAAAGCAACAGTTATGCAATCCAGTATTTGATATAGAATACCTATATTGGACTGCAACAGATTCATTGAAGATTAAACGACAGAAGCTAGAGAGTAAGAGATGAGGTTTGACTGCATATAACTAGAAGACCATACAAGCAGAGGTTGCAGCAGACAAGTAGAAAGTACAACAAAATGATTCTAAGAAGAGTTGAAGAATTGATAGCATCCATGTTTATTTATAAACACCTTGAACAGAGTACAGTAAAATTTTTATAAGTGTTATAACCTGCATTAAGGGAGGAAGGGTGGAGCAAGGGAAAACAAGTCGAAATAAAAAAGGGGGTCAAATCTGATAGGACTTGTGTTAATGGCTACATGAATCAAATTCACTGAAGAGCAACAGAGATTGAATTGCATTGTGAAATTAAGGGTGAGATGGTGGTGCAAGGGTAGGTTGGAGCCCTCAGGGTAGTAGGTGCTTCCTTGTCAGTTGTAGCTGACTAAATAGGGGGTCGTAGCCTCCTTCTAGTTGTAGCTAATAAATAGGGTGTCGAAGCATCCTTTCAGTGGTAGCTGATAAACTAGGTGGTCATATCCTCCTTCTAGTTGTAGCTAGTAAATAGGGTGTCAAAGCATCCTTTCAGTGGTAGTTGATAAACTAGGGGGTCATAGCCTCCTTCCAGTTGTGGCTGGTAAATAGGGTGTTGAAGCATCCTTTCAGTGGTAGCTGATAAACTAGGGGGTTGTAGCCTCCTTCCAGTTGTGGCTGGTAAATAGGTTGTTGAAGCATCCTTTCAGTGGTAGCTAATAAACTAGGGGGTCATAGCCTCAATCTAGTTGTAGCTGGTAAAGGGGGTGTGGAAGCATCCCTTCAGTCGTAGCTGAAGAAACTTGGGGACAGTCTCTCCATCAAGTTGTAGCTTGAAAACAGTTTTGTAAAAGAACAATTTATTAATGACAAAAGAGTTGGTGGTTTTCCCTGGTGGGTTCCACAATAAAATCTTGTGTTCATAAGGATTTGTTGTTCATCATATATTTCTTAATTGAATAATTAATGTGTGTTCTTAATAATGATGGAATTAATAAGAAAAAGTAGGAAATACTGATTCACCCTCCCCCTCTCAGTATTGTTGGATATTCCATCATGAGGCAGGGTGATTAGTTGATGGAATGGGCTTGAGCAAGAGAGACTGGATGATTTGTTGATGGAATGAACCTAGTTCATGATGATGGAATGGGCTTGAACACGAGACACCAGATGATTTGTTGATGGAACGATCCTCGTTCATGATTATGAAATGGGATTAGCCTTGCATGGCCTTATCAGTTAATTATTCATGGGACTCAACCTCCATTGATGGACACGAATCTTGCATGGTGTTCAAAATGTGTTGTTGGGCACATAATCTGAGTGAAGAACCTGACTGAAGACGGGGAGTAAGGGGAGTAAAGAGGGAAAACATTAAATGTTAACGAACTAATGTTATCTCTTGAGATAACATTAGTTCACCTCCAAATATGTATTCCTTAATGTAATCATTATTTCCTAAGTTTTAAATGAAATACTTTGCATATCTTCTCCCCGTGCCTTGGGAAGAGGCCAAATAAGAGCTCAAACTGAAAAGTTAGGATAAAAAGTTAAATTTGAGTTGAGAAATTGTATAAATCTCTTAAAACTTTGGCTAAAATGGTTCTTGTTGGCGTTGGTTTCAGTGCATAACTAATAGAAAAATGCCAAACTGTTTACTAATAGTCCCACCTTGAAGGGAAGGGACTAATAATGCTTACATTTGATGTTGGTGTATGTATTTGTAAAATTGAACTTAATATTAAAGAAATAAAATTCAAATATTAGTTACATTGCATATAGCTGAAAGGGTTATATTTCTCAACTTAATTTGTCTACATGATGGTGACATATTTTAATTACTAGATCATATCTTTAAATTTATTTTAATTTTAAATATTATAGATCCATTTTATCACTACAAAACTAGCATAGGTTTTAAGTTGTTATGAGGTATTAAAACTTAGTGAACATTAATATATATTAGAAATATAAAATATACATAATAATAATAATAATATTGATATGAATAAATTAATATATTTTTTTTTAAGCATATGTAATAATTTATTTTAATTTAGGTGTGGGAATTTTATACAAAAAATTATTGTGGGCATGTCACTTGGGAAACTAGACCAACAACAAAGAAATAGTCTTATGTCCATTGACTCTAAATCAAGTTCCTTCTTATACCGTGTCTATCTTTGTAAACATTGTAAAGAAATATCTAAAGTCTAATGGAGACTACAAGATATCTATTGTTGTCCATCATGATACAAAAAAACAAAAATAAGTGCATACTATTCATTCATCTGGTGAGGATGTCTTAGACTCCTGAGGTGGATCAGGAGCCTCCAGCTAGGTGTTCTTTGACATGGTTATTGTATTCACGGAGCTAGAAGAAGGGAGTCGAGCCAAGACCTCTTGGAGTAGCTAGTGGAACTTGTCCTATTGCAATTGAATTGTATTTTGAGCATCTTCTATCGTTTGCAGCATCTGACCCAACAACATCTTGAGGTGCCAATACAATTCTACCATTTACGAGTATTTATTTTCATGACCTATCAAGATGCCAATATCCAAAACCCAGTTGATGATTTCCTTGTCCACCTCCTGGTTCGGTGTTAAGCTACATTCCGAGTGAATTTTGGCTTCCCCTTCCTCCAGGTGAACTTGAATGCGTGATGGGGTTTCCACATGCAAATTATTCCTTGCAGGTTGGGCATCTTGTTGTACGCAGGTGTTGGAGGTCCTCTCTCCTGAATTGTTGGTGGGTTCCCGGTATCCTCGTTGAGGTTCCATCGAACTCTCGATGTTCTTCCCAAATCCAAGACTGATGTGAACTAAAGACAGTTTGGGTGTCACTTCACCGTGCCCCCCACTATCTCTACATCGCATGCTAATCCAGTCAAGGATAAATTAATAATTTACTCTTAACATTATAATAATTATAAAATAACATAAATATATATTAAATTTAATTTCTTAAATATTGTGCCAGAAAAAAAGAGCACCATACATTGAACTGAGCAAGAGTTGTTCTTCTATTCCTATCTCTTAATTTTCGTGAATATCTTGTGTCCAATCATCTTGTCATTTTCCCTGATACTCTCAAGCTTCGACCTCCAATATTGGGATCTGCACTTGACCAACTACGCATGGATTTTGCGCAAATATTTGAATACATAGTTGACATAGGTGCACATGTTGGAGTAATTAAGTCCTACTTTTATTGTGCTTAATATTTGATATTAGTTATTGTAATCTCTATATGAGATATTTGTTTAGGAGTTTGTTATATCTACATCTTATTTATGTGTGAAGTTGAGAGATTATCTCAACTAAATGGATTGTATGGCTAAGATAACTTATCTATCTTAAGTCAAAAATTAATGTATTTATATTGATTGAATAATATAATATGTATAATTTTTGTGTGCATAATGATTTTCTAAGTTGGTATTAGAGCTATTCTAGGATTAACTCCCTCACGAGAGGGCCAGGGAAAAAAAGAGCACGTGAGATGTACTAATCTGTCAGATAGAAGTAGGATTAACATAGTTGTGTGAGAATATATGAGTGGATTTTTATTGTGTTTAGTTTTTGTTTCTGTACCATTGTTGTGTTGCTTGAAAGACAAGGAGAGCCATAAAAAAGACTCCAGTTGTCACTGAAAAGAGCGTAGTTCAATTCATTTCTAATTCATTTCTAAGCCTTTTGGAGGAAGAGCTACAAGTTGAGGAAAGTGTTAGTAGAACTGATTGTTGATAGCCCACGTGAAGAAGCCACTTCACAAGATGATTAAGAGAAATGTTTCTTAGTGGAATTGCAACCAAAGTTTGTTGATTAGTGTTGGTCCAGATCTATATATGAATTTAAGATATGAAGATTTTGCCATCATATTTTCCGAGTGAAGAAGCTAGAGAGAAATTGTGACCATAGTAGAGGTTTCAACAAATATACATATGGAAATATGCACAACATTGAAGAGGGAGTATTTTTGATAGATTGTTGATATGTATTAAAGCAATCGATGTCATGTAATGAAGTCACTTAATGATAGAGGAGGAGGATCCTAGTGAGGGCACTAGGATTTGAACCATTGCTGCTGGGAAGTGTCGGTGAGGTCCTAAGTGAATTCTTTTTTATAAGGATGACATTGGTGTTATATTAGTATATTAATTTATTTTAGTAGAGCAAATTTTGTCATTCTATTCCTAGTTTGTAAAATAAATGAAGAACCTCTCATATTTTTTAGATGATCTAAGAGATTTGGTTCTTAACGAATACAATGAGCTATGTATGTCAGCAAGAACATTGTTTTTATGTACTTGTGAGAGATAGGTAATGTCGTAAGACTGAATTCTAGATACAACAAGCTATGTATTTCAATAGATGGAAGTATGTCAATATAATGAGCTATGCATTTTGGCATATAGAATTGTCAGTCATTACAAATACAAAATTGATGGTCAAAAGAAATTGTATCTTCAATGAATCAAGTGGTAGATCAAATAAATGATTGTGTGAAAGAACCTACTCTATGAGATTTCATAAGTGGATAGAGATGTTGATGAAGACTATACCAGATAGAGATGACAGAGATCAAATATCAAAGCCAAATACTAGTTAAGGGCAGGTGTTGGAGTAATTAAATCTTGTTTTGTGCTTAGTATTTGATATTCCTAATCATAGAATGTATTAGTTATTGTAATCTCTACATGAGATGTTTGTTTAGGAGTTTGTTATATTTACATCATGTTTACTAAATGGAGTGTATGGCTAAGATAGCCTATCTATCTTAACTCAAAGCTTAATATATATAGTTTTTATGTGAGCAATTATTTTCTAAGTTCACATACCATAACTCATTAAAATTAGTAGATAAATGCTCACTTTCAATTAACATTGTCTAATTGAAGTAAATGATTCCATCTTAGTAGTTTGATGTATATGTTTTCTTTTCTTTTTTTGGTATATTCCCATCAAATCATTTTATAGTTTTCATCTTAAAAATCGGCCTGCAGCTCGTCCGCCTGTGAAGCTTTCTTGGAACCTTCTATCTTCATCTTCTTATTGTTCTTCTGTTTTTTTCACCATGATAAGTGGTACACTATCAATATTTAAAGGAACACCTTCAAGCAAATAAGCATTTGCAGGAACAATATCTCCTAGTTTAATGCTAATAACATCCCCTAGAACCATAATTCCTGCATCTTGTTCTTGCCATTGCCCATCTATGAGAACCTAAACAAAAACAAAATTGTACACTAATAACATCCCCTGGAACCACAATTCCTGCATCTTGTTCTTGCAATTGCCCATCTATGAGAACCTAAACAAAAACAAAATTGTACTTATTAGGGTTGTGGTGATAACGTGTAAGATGCATTTTCTAGCTTGCAATCTTCCTTGTTTTGGCTAACTTTGTTTGTTAAAGAGGAGAATATGGACTTTCGTCTTAGGAGCTAAACGTGCAATGAGAACAGCTGCAGCTAAACGTGCAATGAGAGCAGTTGCAGCGTTACCCGCATTGTTCTCCTCTAGGAAGATGATTGTTGAGTTTATAAACAACACACAAATGATTCCAATAAAGTCTTGGCAGTCGGGAGGTTCACCCTGGAATTAATTGATTCTTCCAGAGTGAGTAACAAGATTAAACAACCGAACCGACCATAATGTAAGGAAGGTTTGCACAAACTTGTCCAACCTTACCCCTCCATTAGCAAGAGAAATAGCCATGAGTGTTGCAATTTCATGACCCATGACAACTGGTTCCACATAAAACATAGAAACTTCAAGAATTTGTTCTCCTTAAATTGACCAGTATAGCATCAAACTTCATCAGTTTTCTTAGCAAAATAGGAAATTTCAAATTAGGCAGAAGAAAAGAAGCAAGAAACCCCGCAACCATTGTTTTGTTGTTGAATATTTCGAGTAGTATCTGAAGATCGAGATGAGATGAGCGCGCCACCTGAATAAGGGCGAGCTACCATGCGTAACGTAGTGAATGGTGGAGGTAACGACACCTTCAAAATATAAACTGTCATCGAAAATCTCTCTCCTCCTGTAATCTACAACGATAAACGAATCAGCTTAGGTGATGAATTATCGCCTGCTAAAGCGCAAAGAAAACCTTTCAGCTTTCAAGTCTATAGGCAGTGTTCTTGATCCGGAGCTAGTTGAAATCTTCAAGAACCCCAGATCAGTAGTAGGGGTAAGTTTAATTCCTTTTTCGTATGATTACATATTTATTAATATTTCGTCAAATTGAAGTTCATATTATTACCTTTTCATAAATCCATTATCAGGTTATGACAGATCCTTACGATCCCCACAACGAGTATTTGCACTCGTACGCTATATTCTTCCTGAACTCTGATAAAATCTCTAAATATTATACATCTAAATCAATTAAATCATTTTATATAACAGTTTAACTGTATGTTGTACAGGTTCGGTAAGTATTTGATTAGCCACCAACACGGTCAAGCTATCAAAGTCCCATGTTTCTTTCTTTGACCCTGAATCGATCGATGGAATAAGCGCAGAAATGTGAACAGTAATGAATGTTTGCGCTTCAATATTAGACTCGTTTAAGTTTAAGTTTTCAGAATTTATTAAAAAAAGTGGTTCAGATTAAAGATTTAGAAAAGGGCGTCGCTTTAACTCAGAGCTGATGTGTTTATTATATTCATATATTATGAACTCTCTGTATAATGCAAGTGCCTGGCATTTCCATTCTGTCCTGCATCCCGTGCAAACTAGATAGTTTCCTTCTCCATGATATCAACAATGGTTTAAAAAAAACTGGAAATTGTCATCACCCGCCCTGCAATTTTTTTTTCCCTTTATTGTCTTTCATTTACATCGATTTTTTCTTATTTTTCTTTCAATTCCTCCAGATTTTTAATAGATATTATACTATGATAAGCAATGATCAGGGAAGACGAGGGATTTCTGCTACGTTATTGAGGTAAAGGAGGTCTACATTTCGTGTGATGGTGGATTCAATTCCTCCAGAATTTTAACAGATATTATACTATGATAAGCAATGATGAGGGCAGACAAGCGCTGTATGCTACATTATTGAGGTAAAGGAGGTCTACATTTCGTGTGATGGTGGATTGCAGATTGGGTTATCATATACTGAGATTATCGTTTTTGTTTTACAAAGTTTAAGAAAATGTGTTTGGTTGGAATTTGGCAATGGCAATTAAATATGCTTGTCACCTCTAAATTTTGTGTGAAAACACAACAGGATGATCAGTGCTTGCATGCACATGTTGTGTTAGTATTAAAACCGTGAAATTTAAAGCATCAATGATTCTAAAATCCACCTTTCAAATCCCTTTATAACCTAGCTGGCACCCATGCAGAAAGTAGCATCCCAAGTGCATCCCAAGAACCAAGGCCAAGGCTATAGCTTCCTTTGCATTTAATTGTTTTGCAGTGGTGACAGAAAACATGAAATCCCTTTGATAACCTAGTTGGCACCCATGCAGAAAGTAGCATCACAAGAACCAAGGCTATAGTTTCCTTTGCATTTAATTGTTTTGCAATGGTAACAGAAAACATGGGGCAAGAGCTGGTTAAGAATTTCTAATCAATGTCAGCTGTGGTCATTAATGATCCAACTTCTAACACAATTGTTACATGTATTATACATTTCAACTTATTTGTTTATTTATTTTTCTTTCAAATGAAAAGGCATTAATGGTTCCAACTTCCAACACAGTTGTTACACGTATTATACATTTCAACTTATCTCTTTATTTATTTTTCTTTTAAAAGGAATGTGTGTGGGGTTTTAAGTTTATTAGTCAATATAATTTGTGAAATTTTTTCTGTTGTTACATATATTATACATTTCAAGGTATTTCTCAGCTGTTTGAAAAGAAATGTGTGTGGGTCTAAGTTTATTAGACAACAATATAATTTGTGAAATTTTTTCTGTTTGTTACATATATTATATATTATCTCCGCTCTCATAATCGATCATATTAATGAAGTAGTTTATTTAAGAAGCACCTAATCTCCGCTCAAATATGGGATAGACAAAGAAAGAGATCTGTTGTTTATTTAAGAAGCACCTAATCCATTTATTTATGAAGCGTGACATAATGGTTCTATTTAGGACTTTCAAGTCCTTTCACCCGTACCCGCTCGTTTACTTATCGCGATGACACTTCCTGTTTCTATTTGATTTGATCGTTGGGAAGTAATTGTTTGTTACATATATTATATATTTAAGGTATTTTACATTTCAAGGTATTTATCAGCTGTTTATTCTTTTTTTTCTTCCAAATGAATTTCAAGGTATTTCTATTTTTTTGCTACCAAACGAAAAGGAATGTGTGTCCGGTGTTCAATTTATTATACAAAGTATAATATGGGAAAAATTTGTAAATATGGAGGGCAGGCAAAGGAATGAAGTTAACCTTGAAAATATTTAAATTGAAAAATAAAATTGCATACCAATTTCTCTCTTTGAAATATAGGATGTGGTTTTACAACAAAGCTATTAAATCATTAGATGCATGAGCAGTTGGCCAAAATAATTAACATTGAAAATGTTAAAATTATAAAAACATATTACAGAAGGGTAAGTATATATACTAATTTCTATTTCTTAAATACACTGTGTGATTTAACACCAAAATGACTAAATCCTTTACCTGGATAAGAACTTGGTTTTACAACGCAGTGACTCTATTATAGTTGACCATCCTTAACCAGATTGTATTTTCCGGTCATCGGAGATCTACAATCGGGTGAAGCTCATGTGTTTGGAGGGAGTATGATTAGCGATTATTGCTTTGCAATCCACGCATAAGTCCAGCAGAGTGGAGCTCAAGTCTGCTTGACTGGAGTTGAGCACTGTTTCCAGCTCAAGTCTGCTTGAATTCCATTGACTGGGCCTGCTATATTGACTGGAGTTGAGCACTGTTGCCAGTTCAAGTCTACTTGAATTCCGTAACTTTAGCAGAAATGATTAGCATGGCTGATGGCAAAAACGAAAACTGTACAAGTAAGCGCTGTATAATATTGCACCACAAATCTTGGCCGATCTATGGCAGAAGGTGCCGCAAAAAAAGAGCACCATACATTGAACTGATCAAGAGCATGAGTTGTTCTTCTGTTCCGATCTCTTAATTTTCATGAATCTCTTGTGGCCAATCATCTTGTCATTTTCCCTGATACTCCCAAGCTTCGGTCTCCAACATTGGGCTCTACACTTCACCAACTGCGCGTAGGCTTTTCGCAATTCGGGAGTATTCAAGAGTCTACTCTCATTAAATGTTGAGGGAATTCTTGAATGATCTCGGCGACACAGAGGGGTTTATGAAGGATCTGAACTGTGCCGTCCGAGAGAACCAGCTGGATGGTTTCCTTGTGATTGCCTACCGTGAGGCAGYAGATATGGTTGCCCATGATTTATTTGGTTTGTTATGAGCAAGTGAAACATGAAGAKGCTGCAAGGGCGGAACGCAGAAGTGGTGTGTTATATAAATTGTAAAAGCAGTATTTATAGAGTAGAGAAGAGAGAMGCGAAGGAGTAGAGAAGATCGAGTCAACCAGCCGACCATTCTTGGTATTCTCTTCATCGGATACATCCACCCTTTTGACCTTTTGTGAGCGGTTTCCTTTTTCTAATTGGTTAGTGCGAGACAGTTGGCTTCACCAGAATAACGTAGGGAACTTTTCTGACTTGAATTTTATTATACCATGTGTTAGCGTAGAACGGATTTCTAACACGGACTGCCCGGTTTCTTTTTTTCGTACAAATAAACGAGGCGTGGAAAGGTGTTGTATGTAAAATGCCAGTTGGACATCAATTGACATTCCATCGCCTTACAAAATATTGGAAATTCCATCGTCACGCGAGAGGACGGGCGGCGGTTCATAATTGGCAGCTCTTGGAGGGCTTTTACGGAGTCATGCCTTTGAAACACGAAGTGCAAGAGACACTCGCTCGGTCAACGAAGAGTGCTCGCCGTCCAAAACATCGAATCTAAATCCTATAAATTAGCGAAACTAATCGAATCTTAAATAGAAACACCGAATCAAGTCGGTGGAAGTCGATTTAACACCAACCACTTCATCCATAAAAATGAATCCCATAGTTTGATTTTTTGGAATGTTTACTGGTATATTGCTGATCAATTTTTATTGAAATCGTGTTAAAAATTGTTGAAACTCCAGGTTTAAATCTGGTTAAAGTTGTATAATTCAAGTGTTTCCAGATTTTTTTTTTAGGATGTTGAATTTATTTATATATTTTAAAATGCAATTTAAATAAAAAATAATAATTACATTAAAATCAAGTGAAAATTAAAAAAATAAAATATTTAGAACAAGAAAATGAATTACTTATAACAATTTCGGCTATGGTGTATTTATTATTTAATTACGGATGGTGAATTGAAATTCATGGAGAGCTGAAACACACATAGAGTTGGAAATCCAAAAGTTAATCTTAATTGTGGTAATTCTAAAGGTTAATCAGTTAAATGTGACAATCATATGGTGGTACAGTGATTTCTTAATATGATTAGGTAAATGTTAAAAAGTAATCCTTTATTCATTAACATTATGATAAATCAAAAGTTTCTAATAATTTCTTACTTATTCAATATCGATCGAGAAGTTTCCCTAAAAAAATGGACAAATTATGTACTTTACTGTAAATCTTATCTTTACTTTACATGCATATTAATGTGAGTGTTGTTTCATTATGATTATAAAAAAGAAAAAATATATAATAAAAAAGTTTAATAATTTGATCATAATTTTTTTATTTTTAATTATATTTAATAAAAAAATTATTTTAAAACATTCCTTTCATAGCATTTCAACTAGTAACCTTTATGAAATTGTTATTTTTTATACACAGAAATTCATATTTAAAATTTCACATGAATTATTTTATATTGATGGAATTATAAATATCTTAATTTAAGTTATTTTTTATACAGAGAAATTCATGTAGTTTAAGTGTTTTAAGTTTTGGTCATTTTTTTTTCATATAATTCATTTCTATATTTGGAAATGCAATTTAAACTACAAAAAAATGTGATTTCGTACAAATTTATGTCCTAGAATTCCTATTAAAAGGATCAAAACTAGAACAATTAGACAATGTCATTATAAATATTAAATGTTAACTTTTCAAAATTTTATAGTAATAAGGATATTTCCATAATATAATTGTAGTGGAGAAATTTCAAAGTGTTTTGAATCCATTTCTTTACCCAAAACAACAATTTCATCAATCCAAAATTATTATTTTGGAAAAGATTAATTCCATGTGCTAATTTAAATAGAAGTAGAAGTCTCCCAATATACATTCATGAAATAAATGTCCAAACTCTATGAACATGAGTTGCCTTAAATTTACCTACTTTTCAGTAGGTTTTTATAATAACATTCCAATTTGATGGAACATATTAAGATACTAATTAATGTATGAGGCCCCTTGTTTATGGGAAGGGACTTTTATTTACAAAGATTTGAATACATAGTTTAGGAAGATGCACATACCATAACCCCTCATTAGAATTAGTAAATGAATGATGAGTTTCAATTAACATTGTCTAATTGAAGTGAATGATTCCAGCTCATAAGTTTGATGTATATCTTGAGTGGTTAATTATGTCTAATCCAAGTGCCCTAGGGGCTTTTCTGCACGTTGAATCCATTTCTGCATTCGGAAATGCAATTTAAACTACATAAAATTGTGATTTTGTGCATATTTATGTCATCGGATTCTGATTAAAAGGGCCAAAACTTAGAACAATTAGACAACGTCATTATAAATATTAAATGTTATCATTTCACAATTTAATTGTAGTAGGGGTATTTCCATAAATTTAATTGTAGTAGGGATATTTCAGGGTGTTGAATCCATTTCTTTACCCAAAACAACAATTTCATCAATCCAAAATTATTATTTTAGAAAAGATTACCGGACCTAATTCCATGTGCTAATTTTAATAGAAGTAAAAATCTCCCAATATACATTCATCAAATAAATGTCCAAACTCTTTGAACATGAGTTTCCTTAAAGTTACCCAATTTTTTAGTTGGTTTCTATTCCAATTTGATGGAACATATTAAAATACTAATTAATGTATGAGGCCCCTTGTTTCTGGGACAAGGGACCCCTATGTGGGAAGATTTGAATACATAGTTTAGGAATGTGCACATATCATAACTCCTGTAAGGGAATGTTGAGTTTCAATTAACATTGTCTAATTGACGTGAATGATTCCAGATCATAAGTTTGATGTATATCTTTATTTTTAATGTAAATTCTCCTTAGATATTTTTATAGTTTTCATTATAGTTTTCGTAAAAAAAGAGGAAAGCACTTATTTCGGTACAATTTTTATGATACAAAGTAAGTATCATAAACTAATGAGATAATTGTGGGTACATCTAATGTTGATGTGTATCTTTGTAAATTTGAATTTAGTATTAAAACAATTAATTCAAGATATTAATTACATCACATATATATGTGAAGGGTTATATTTTTTAACTTAATTTGTTGACATCAGGGTGACATATTTTAATTACTAAATCATAACTTTAAATTTATTTTAATTTTAAATATTGTAGATCCATTTTATGAGTACAAAACTAATATAAATTTTAAATTGTTGGTGATGATAATGATGATTAACCTCCACTAAAATTAATTGGTCTATCAAATTTTAAAAAAAGAAAGAGATTACTTAGATTTCTTTAAAATTGTATTTATATGTATTCAAACATTAACTTAAGAGATTAGAATACTCTATATTATAGCAAATATTTTTAAAAGTATGTATAAAATATACATATTAATATTATAAAATTTATATATTAATAATAACATGGATAAAAATAAATTGATGATGATGATGATTAACCTCCACTAAGACCGAATTGGTATATCTGACCTTAAGATAGAGATTAGGGTTAATTACATCCTTATAATACCTTCATTTTCTTTTTTCCTCTAATTCTTTATCACACCACATTTTCTCCTTAAATTTTGATTAGACTTTTTTTTTAATAATATCTTTATTGTGCAAAATGGTGTCTTCCATGATTCCCCAATAGTTTAGCGGAGCATCTTTATGCCATCCTAGCTTGAGTAGATGGTGGTTATGACTCGATTTTGAAGCAATTTTAGGAAGCCTCTTGTCTTCCATGTTGTTTAACTTGTTATTATACATTAGATATCTAGTCATAGCCATGCTCTCAATGGGGGAGAGGATTGTTTTTAAGAAAAGGATGTGATACAGCGTATTTCCTTTAATTTTGAGATTATAAGTTATAAATTCTTTTGTATTTTCTCTATCTTTCTCCAGGATTCACTAGAAATACTACAACCTCGAACTTCACATCCATAAAAATTAATTTACTATTAATTTCATAATAATTATAAAATTTATAACTGAAAAAATAATATAAATTAATATTAAATTTATTTTTTTAAATATTATACTTTTTAATTTTTTGAAAATTAAAATAAACTTATATCCTAATATATAATTTAATATTATATAAATAAATAATTATTATTTAATATCATATAAGTAAATAATTCTTATTTAAGATTACAGTTAGCAGTTGGCAAATATAGTTAAGATTGAAAATGTTAAAATTATAAAAACAGATTAGAGAAGGGTAAGTATATATACGAACTTCTGTTCCTTAAATATACTATGTGATTTAACACAAAAATGACTAAATCGTTTAACACAAAAAATATACTATGTGATTTAACACAAAAATGACTAAATCGTTTAACACAAAAATGACTAAATAACGTAGGGAAGTTCTCTGGGTTGAATTTTTATTATACCATGTGTGAGCATAGAACGGATACTACGCGGTTTCTTTTATCCAGACAAATAAACGAGGCAGGGAAAGGTGTTGTATGTAAAAGCGAGTTGGACATCAATCGACTTTCAAAGTTTACCGTCGCCGTTCAAAATATTGTAAATTTCATCGTCACGCTTACGTCGAGTCGGTGCAAATGGAGGATGAATAAGACATGCGAGAGGACGGGCGGCGGTCCCGCTGTTGAGTTGTAATTCGCAGCTCTTGGAGGGCTTTTACGGAGTCTCGCCTTTGAAACAGGAAGTTCAAGAGACACTCGCGCGGTCAACGAAAAGTGCTCACCGTCCCCGACTCCCTGCCAAAGCACGCTATAGCAATCGATCCATGGTTGACCATGAATTACTTAGCGTTTGATTACACTAGTTCTCCTGCTCCACGCTTCTATACAACACTAGTTCTCCTGCTCCACGCTTGTTGGCAAGGCTTCGTGAGGGTCTACAATTTTTTTCTGCTCCACGCCTTGTCTACGAGGCTCCATGAGCCAACCGATCCCAGTCGAACTTGTGAGGCTTCACGACTTACTTGTGAGGCTTCATTTGTTACCTAGCCATTAACAAATCTTCAAAGAAAGCATTTCTTGTCCCACTGAACCGACCTTTGAAATCCCAACTTCCTCTTATACCGTTATTTCCCCTAAAAGTGTCTTAGATTACTACTATTATTATCTCTATTATTACCTCTTTATGTAAACTGATTTTTCGAGTGGTTTTAGGCGGTTTCATTGGCGGAGGATAGGCAGTTTTGTCTAAGGAAGTAGAGGATCCATGATCGAAGCTCTGATAGATCGTAAGTAAGTAAAGACAAAAACACTCGTTTTTGTTTTTTAGGATTTTTACTATTCGGTTTGGGGTAATGTTACAACACTACAATAACATATTGCTTTTGAAAAGCTGCAAGGGTTTGTTTTCCTTGGTTTTGAATGGAGTAATTCACCCACAACTATTTATGGGAATCACTCCAATAACAAATTGCTTTTGACAAGCTGCAAGGGTTTGTTTTCCATGGTTTCTAATGGAGTAATTCCCCCACAACACTTTATGGGAATCATTTATGGATTATTTGCACACAAATTGTGAACACCCATTATCCTAATACTTACATATATCAGGCCATTCTTCTCGAAGCTGAGAAGACTAGCCTGATATATGTGATTTGGCAGTGCATGGGTGGGAACCTGGCTCAATTCTGCATCATTGTTTTCGGTACAATAATATTGTATGTAGTTTAATCTCTCAATCGATCTCAACAATCATTTGTTCTCAAGCTAGTGTTCTCGGAATCATGGTCGCAATTGGTTGTTTCCATAATTTTCTTGGGACAAATTTCTTTGTAATTTGAAGTAGGTAAGTTTATGGTATTATTCCAACCTTTGAAATACATGAGATATCTAGGCATTGGTTTACCCCACAGTGAGTACAAGGCCACCATTGACAAATGCAAGTGGAAAATCCAAGCTCTCATTGTAGACAACACCGATTAGGGTTCAAATCGCATGGCACAACTTCCAGATTATATGGTGGACCCTTTGGGAATATGAGAAATCACGCCGAGCTTTCCCATGGTGAGAATAATGGGTTGGATATTGCCTCCAAAATTTTGAAGCTAGTTAGGGAACAATTACTATAATCTCCTATGTCAAATTTTATTAGTTGGTTGGTGTGGTGGCTACTGAATTTACGGGAGGACCTGCTATTCCTTTCCATCCTTGTAAAGAAGACAAGCCTAAGCCTCCAGTAGAAGGTTGTATTTCTGATGCTACAAAAGAATATCAGAGGGTTTTTTTTACTCTTTGATACCTCTTAGTTTTTCAATAAGAAGGCAGTAGAGTTGACATGCCAAATGTTTGTTGAGAGGTATGCAACTCCTTTTCAAGATAACCACGGGTTACTGTGCCCATAACCTTTACAATATGCAAAGGTTGTTGTAGAAGTTCACTCGACTCGGAAGTGGAAATCTCAAGCTTCACCGGTCGATCGGTTCAAGCTCCTAGGTAAGCAACTTTGTTGAACCTGTCTGAAATATTGTTAGGGACTAACTACAGTTTCAAGTGAAAATATAATTTAATCCTATTTTACTTTAATTACAGAAGAGTGTATCTAAAAGTTAATGTTTGAAGACCAATATTTGATGATTCACACAAACTTACATGTTGGTTATGGTAGCAAAAGATAAAATAATATTCAAAAAAAATGTTGTCTGTATGATATTAGAAAAATGAGTAAATAATATAACAGTCAACTATTAAGGCTACCAATTCAGACAAGCTCCTCCAAACTGGACATCCTAAAGTTGGGGATCAATTTTGGAGTTGGGATTCTTGCGCACAGTAAAGATGGCCTTTTCCAAATACATTAATCATGTCATTGTGGTAGATTACAATTTTTTTCATGTTATTTTTAGTATCTGTCAATGAGAAATTTAAAATTGCATAGTTACTATACTACAACAAATCCATACAAACTTACAGGTTGTGTTTTCTTACCATCAATGCTTGATAATTCTTTGGATTGTTGTTGTTTTGCATATTAATGAAGAAGGAAGTGCACCAACAAATATGTGGTGCTTTGAGAGAAATTCCAAATGTTTTTTGAGCAATTTCCACCCAGGCATTTACCAGGGACACCAAGAAATATGTGGTTCTTTGATAGAAATTCTGGAGGTTTTTCGAGCAAATTCCACCCAGGCCTTTACCAGGGACTCGAGAGTTGAATCAATCAAGTTGGGAAGGAAAAATCCAATGGAGGCACTGTGTGCAAAGAAAGAGGCAGGGTGATTAGTTGATTGAATGGGCGAGGCAAGGTGATTAGTTGATGGAATGGGCTTCAGCAGGAAAAACTGGATGATTTGTTGATGGAACAATCATGGTTCATGATGATGGAATGGGCTTGAGCAGGAGACACTAGATGATTTGTTCATGGAAAAATATTGATTCATGATGATGGAATGAGCTTGGCCTTGCATGGCCTTATTAGTTAATTATTCATGGGACTCGACCTCCATTTATGGACATGAATCTTGCATGGTGTTCAGCGTTTACTGCTGGGCACATAACCTGAGTGAATAACCTTACTGAAGAAGGGGAGTAAAGAGGGAAAACATTAAATGTTAACAAATTGATGTTATCTCTCGAGATAACATTAGTTCACCTCCAAAGATGTACACCTTAATGTAATCATTATTTCCTAAGTTTGAAATGAAATAATTTGCATATCTTCTCCTCGTGTCTCGGGAAGAGGCTAAATAAGAGCTCAAACTAAAAAGTTAGGATAAAAATTTAAATTTGAGTTGAGAAAATTGTATAAATCTCATAAAACTTTGGCTAAAATGGTTCTTGTTGGTGTTTCTTTCATTGCATAACTAATAGAACAATGCCAAACCATTTACTGATAGTCCCACCCTGAAGGGAAGGGACTAATAATGCTTACAATTGTTGTTGGTGTATATATTTGTAAATTTGAACTTAATATTAAAGCAATAAAATTCAATCTATGAATTACATCGCATATATGTGAAAGGGTTATATTTCTCAACTTAGTTTGTCGACATGATGGTGACATATTTTAATTACTAGATCACATCTTTAAATTTATTTTAATTTTAAATATTATAGATCCATTTTATCACTACAAAAGTAACATAGATTTTAAGTTGTTATGAGGTATTAAAACTTAGTGAAAATTAATATATATTAGAAATATAAAATATGAATATTAATAATAAATTGATAAGAATAAATTAATATTTATTCTTTTTTTTTAAGCATATGTAATAATTTGTTTTAATTTAGGTGTGGGAAATTTATACAAAAATTTCTTGTGGGCATGTCACTTGGGAAACCATACCAACAACAAAGAAATAGCCATATGTCCATTGACTCTGAATCAAGTTCCTTCTTATACCCTGTCTACCTAATTAAACATTGTAAACAAATATCTAAAGTCTAATGGAGGGTATAAGATATATATTGGTGTCCATCATGATACAAAAAACAAAAAATAAGTACATATTATTCATTCATCTGGTGACGATGTTTTAGGCTCTTGAGGTGGCCCAGGAGCCTCTGGCTAGGTGTTCTTTGACATATTTATTGTTGTCGCGGAGCTGGAAGGAGGGATTCGAGCCAAGACCTCTTGGATTAGTAGGTGGAACTCATCCAATTGCAATTGAATTGTATTTTGAGCATCCTCTCTCGTTTGCAACATATGACCCAGGGTGAAATCATGAAGGTGGGTTACACTTTTGCTTGTTTTATGAGAAAAACAACTGTATTTTCACAAGTTATTCAACTTTCGACATATAAAAGTATTTTTTTTATTTAGAATTTCACTTTACAGTAAAAACAAAACTTGTGAAGAATTGTGTTAGATTTCCAATGACTATTTTTCAATTTTTTTTTATCACGAT
>ML781851.1:2172843-2203220 GCA_009831015.1 Picea engelmannii | reverse complement strand
TACACTCACTTTCTCTCGGTTTATGAAATCCAAAGTTGTAGATCTTGCGCCACCTGTCCTTATGGATGATGGACAATCCCTAATCACTTTGAGACTTCGAAACTTTAGCAAGTTTGCTCTCTTATGCACACAAAGGATTAAGGCTCATGCACTTTACCTGGATCGGGCGACTGTCGATCCTTGCGCTCAGATCCGATGGCTGGGATCTGTTTCCTCCTCAGCACTCACCTTTGATTTCCTGGACACTGATCTAACCGTCCATACCTCTTCCAACAAAATATTCGACAGTTGTTGTCGCTCCTCCCCCTAAGCTTTTGATTTCTTCTGATTGGGAAGAGTTTGTAAGTGTTCAAAGGTTTTGGCCCTTGAAGTTCCTCTTGCGAACCTGTCTATCTTGGGTCTTGTCTTTGCTTCTTGGGATGCTATCCCTCTCGAGCTTGGTTCCTTTGAGAATTTTGATCTCCCACGCATTCCTTGCGTTCCTCGAATCTCGACAAACTTAGATAGAAGGATTTATTCGAAATAAATTATTCCCGCACTCCTTGCACTTCTCTATTCTGGTTCTTCGACATTTAGTCGCTCCTTGACTCTGTGCACTCATTGCACTTGGTCTAAGTTCCCGTCATTCCTTATGAACTTCTCTGAGTCAATTCAAGACTCTATCGATGCACTCCTTACATATGAGATGCACTCCTTGCATACGAGTTCTTAGAAGAAAGACAATTGGAACTTATCTAGTTCGTCACAAATTCGTATGATCAACTATAGATAATCATTCATGAAAAAAATGAACTAAAACACATACAGAGTATATCATTCACCCAATCACACATCAAAATGAACAGTGTCCAAGGAATTGGAACAATATGTCTATTCTATTCATTCATGAAATAAATTACATAGTTTTACAGTTCTTCACTGCACCTTTCTTCTACTCTCCTATACTCTGCTCTCTCTTCTCTCTCTAATATAGTACAATGACAAAACAAAACTATCTAAGGAGTGGATCCTCGAGCTCTTCTTCGTCCTGTCTACAACCTATCCTATCAGTTTCTAGTGGTTACCTACTTTGTCCTATTGCAATAACTATCAGTTATTACCAGATAAGAGCTGGCACTCTTTATCTGCAACTCCTTACAATCATACACGACTTTACAAACACGATATATTTAAAAACGTCGTTTCCAAAATATCTCAACAACTCGTTATGTTTTTGAGTTAAATGTTGATTTGAAATTCTGTCATGCTGAGATGTCATATCCCTGCCTCCACGCTTGTTTCTTTGACTTGGAATGCGATGCTCGTGCATCACATTGGGGCATTGATCCCATCCATAGGCGAGTATGGGTTATGTTGGATTTGGGTGGTCATATGTTGGGCTTAGATAATATATATTGGCCAACAATGTCAAAGAGATAAATTGTTTATAGAGATGGATAGCCACAAAGGCCATTGGCTTGTTTGTGGAGATTTCAACATGTTAGATGTCGAGAAGGCTAAAGAATTCATTCTTCCATTAAGACTCCTTCGTGTTGATAAAATAACCTAGGAGGCCTAAAAATCCAGATTAGAGTAATATGACCCCAATAAATTCAAATGAAAGGAGTCATTTATGTTGTGGTTTACTTGGTCCAACTTTTGTAAGAAAAATGAAAGACTTTTAGAAAGTCTTGATAGGGCCAAGTTATATAAGCATAACACATTCTT
Source organism: Picea engelmannii (assembly GCA_009831015.1). NCBI lineage: Eukaryota > Viridiplantae > Streptophyta > Pinopsida > Pinales > Pinaceae > Picea > Picea engelmannii. The sequence continues at coordinate 2,201,513 of ML781851.1, read as the reverse complement.
TTTTTTTTTTAATCATTGAGGGACTCAACCTTTGCAAGTTTGGGGAGAAGCTACACTCTCTAACCATCAACCTAATTATTTTTATATTTCTTGAGGTGTGACTAAAATGTGTATGCATAAATCTTGTTGTGTCATGAATGTCTCAAATTTGAGTGTCATGAATGTTTCAAATTTGAAGGATTAGAGTTACTTGAATTGTATTGAGAGATTTTGGAACCTTATAAGACCTATATGGGACGACGACTATATTACATAGTGGGATGATGTCATTATTTTAAGCACTTCTTTTCAAGAGGTAGTGGGCAACAAAGTGTCGAAATCATATGCAACTGACCTAAAGAAGTAAAGGAGGGACTTAAATAAGTTAGCCAATAGCTCAAGTTCAACCCTTTCAATGATGAACTTCATGATAGGGCTACTAAGCTTTAACATCATTTGAAAGTTGATGAAATTTTATTCTTGAACTCCTACACTAATAAGCCTAACACAACCTAAAAGGCTCAATCCAACAAGCTAGTGATTTCTATTATATTAGCTCCCAACAATTCCATAACCTTAGGCATTGTTAAGAAAAATACATCATCACCTTGAACACCTCACCCTTGGAGTTGGTAATTGGAGGGTGCACTCCCCTCTCCCTATAGAAAATCAAGGAGTCCTTCATCCCTAAGGATTCCTAGAGAAAAACTAAAATTTGCGCCATATATTATTATTTTGTAAATGCTATCAAAGGCCTTTCAAGCTTAAGCTCTTTTCATATTCTAGCTAGCTAAGTGATAATATTGTTTTGGACAATATGGATTCCATTGATCCTCTTACACATTGAAGGTAGCATCATGGAATGTTAGGAAAATCACAAACCGAGCTATGGTCTATAAGATTAGGACATTGTTTCATAATCTTGAAACGTTTGTTTGCAATAAGTAAAAATTGATGGGTTTCTTTTGAAGAATGCTTTGAATTGTGTTTAGTCAAATGTGGTCATCTTTTCTTCTACTCTCGAAGATGATATGGGAGGAGTTGTGACCTACGTATTGCCTTGGTTTCTTCTTGTTATTATTGTTATGCACTAGGGAATTGATCCCACCCATAGGCTAGTACGATTTATGTTGAATTTGTATTTGGGCTTAGATAATATATATGTGATCAATGACATTAAAGAGAGAGACTGCTTCTAGAGATGGATGACAGTTTACCTCCACAGATCCCATTGGCTTGTTTGTGGATATTTCAGCATATAGGATGTCAAGAAGGGTAATGAAGTCATGCTTCTAGCAATAATACTCCCTCATGGTAATAAAATAGCTTTGGATGTCCATAAAGCTTGATTAGAGTTATATGACCAAAAAATTTAAAAGAAAGGAGTCATTTAAGTTGTGGTTTACTTGGTCCAACTTTCTTAAGGGAAACAAAAGAGTTCTTAGAAATATTGATAGGACCAAGTTATCTAAGTAGAATGCATTCTCTTTTTTATTATCAAGTAACCTTACCTCTAAGTTTTGAGAGAAGTTACACTCTCTAACCATCAAACTATTTAATCTTTTAAATTTCCTCGGGTACAACTAAATGTGTATGCCTAAAGCCTACTAGATCATGAATGTCTCAAATTTGAAGTATTGGAGTTACCTGAATTGTATCACAAGAGTTTGGAACCTTATTATAAGACCTAGATATGAGGTTGATTGGATTACATGGTGGGAAGATGTCATTGCTTGAAGCACTTATTTTTAGGGAGGTATGGCCAATATATTTCCTCAATCTTGTGTAAATGGCATAGACAAGTAAAGGAGGAACATAAATAGGTTACCGAATGGCTCTAGTTCAACACTTTCAATGAGAAACTTCATGATATAATTATCAGAGTTGTCTTTACCCTTATTTTGTTGTGGCTAACTCCCAACCCTAAACTCTTTCTCATCATTGTGCTAAAAAAATTCTTCAATCTTGATGACATAACATTACATTGCTCCCAGTGAAGAGATGTCCAAAATCCATTTATGTTTGGATGTATTTGTGTAAGTTGATGTGGTATTTTAAAACTTAATATTGCCGAGAGTATCTAATACCTAGTTTTGTATCAACAATATGAAAGGAATCAATGCAAATTTGAACAATATAGTCTTTATTGTGCTGGAAGATTGTCCATCTCATAGTATTGGTCTTCATAGTTTCCAACAAGTAAATATTCGTTGAGAGAATTGGAAAAATCCCCCCAAGTGGGTTATGCCACATACTTTTTAGAATCATATCTGACATGTTGCATATAGTAAGTTTCTCATGAGTGTTTGATATGGGGAAGGGACTTCAAGAGTGATCCAAATTATGTTGAAGATGAAATGAAAGATAGCATTAACAAAGAAAAGAAACAAAGAGATACAATGAAAACTAATTTATATTAATGAAACAAAGATGACTAGTTATTGTGTAAGTATAATGGTTAGTGTAGTAGTAGTTATCTTTGAGAAGAGATGTATTTGTTATGCTCATTCACAAAAAGTATCCAACAAAAGGATGAAACTACATTTAATAATAGTGGAAGAAAAGAAAAAAATTATAAGTCACCACAACCCTAACCTTAACATGAATTTAGCACTGAGCACACGCATTGAATTGGATGAAGCCAAGACGTATAGAAGAAAGGAGAGCCTAACTGAGAGTCCCATAAATTTTTACTCACTGATCTGCTTTAGGTCTTCTTTAGCTTGTTGGGAATAGATTTTGTAGACTAAGATGGATGCTAAAATGTTGGTCATGAAAACCTTGAAAAACACATGGGAAGGCCTAAAAAAATACATTATAAGTTCATGACCTGGAAACAACTAGTATCATGATCATTTTTTAAACTTCCCTAGATAGGTACTTGGATCAAGGAGTACGAAGGTAATCTTCTCACTCTTGGAAAACTTGTGAACAAAGAAATAACCCTCTAGATAGTTTAACCATCTCTCTAAATATTTTATGTCTATCTTCCCTTCAAACAAGGGGATATCAAAATTAAATTGTACCGTGTGTTAAGAACTTGGTGAAAAAGGATTTAAGACATATTCAACACTTGTATTCATCTCATGATATCAATTTATAGTACATGTATTTGACCACCTATAGATCTGGATCACATTGACAACATATTAGTGGATAACGACAACACCTCACTAGTAGATAATGATGACAACTCAAAAGAAGGTAGTGTTGGACTTTGTGATTGTCTATGGACTCATAGTCTAACATTCCCCCCCTTAATCACAAGTCTGAATAGTTGTATCGGTAAGGAAACATGAACTAGTGTGTGGGTTGGTATCATATTCAATATTAAATCCGAAACTTATGAACTTAGCTTTGATGAAATTATGCCTGAAAAATCGCCAATATGGATGCTAAATGGTTCATCTAAAATAAACTTTGAAAGAGAGTAGAATTTTTGGAAGTGAACAACTACCGTTTCTGAGCATTCCTTGATTACTTGATCATTTGCCAAATAATTCAGCTAGAAGAAACTGACTTCCTTTACTAATTTGGTGAACAAATAGGATCACCATTATGATATCAGTGAAAAATTGGATCACAAAAGCACTCTTTAAATTTAGACACAATTAAGCATCGAACAACATCCCAATGAATAGTTGAAGAACAATGAGAGGATTCTAGATTACATGCAAGAACTTCCCAAATATGTTGATTTGATGAGATTGTTTGAAGTTGATTGAATCGTAGATATCTTGTTTAGGAGACCGGTTGCCACAATGGAATTTCCAAATTTTGATTGAGATGACTTCAAAACTTGAAGCCTAACTATCATCATTAATATTCCCTTTGTCAGGTGCAAGGTGAGAAGATTATTGAAGGGATCCAAGCTTGAGCTTTTGTATTCTTCTATTCTTCAGTGGTTCATCATTATATCTAGTGGTTTTGTTAGTTGACCACTAACCATTTTATATTGATTAATGTGGTGGTTTTGGTCGACCATTAACCATTTTCAACGTACTACCCCCCTTGAGTGCAAGAGGGTACATTTCTCTTTGATTCATGTTTCAATTCAAAATACATGTAGAATTGGGCCCTAATCAAGCCCAAAATATTCATTTGGAACAACTATTTGAAAGCCTTTTGCTTTTGTGATTTCTCCATGCAAATGTGTCTTTACTTGTGTCTGAACTAGACGGTGAGACTTATGAAACTTCTTGACTTATTGATTCCAATACCAATAACTTATCCAACCATAATGAATTATTGGTTTTCTAGCCTTCTTCTTTTGTTGACATTTATATGAATGATGATTTGTCTTCCCACAATGAAGACATTGATTTTATCATCAATTGTATCATCAACATTCTTAACTTCTTCATTAATTTATGGAGTCTTCAGTTTTCATCAAGAATTTTTTCACTCACAAATTGAACCGGTTTGGAGTAATCTAGAATAGAAAATTTGTTGTTTTCTTCGTATCCTAAGCCATGTCGAGTTGAGTTGCATTTATTCCCAAGGTCTAAAAATCATCTTGGAAAGATGATTTTTCAATTCTTGATGTTCTTCTTTATAACTTTAACTTCACATTTATTGTTGTTTCTATCACTATGTGCTTATGCTTATGACTCATCTTCAACAAGACTTATCTTCATCAATTCACTATATGATTACATGTCATGACCAGTTATGAAATCATCAACCATATCTTTTGTTGTATTTGTATCAATCGTTCGGTCATGTGTACCACAAGTAGCATCAACTATCCACATTAGGTCTTTTATGTCACAAGTTGTATCAACCTTTTGTATGAGGTCATTTGTTGCACATGTTGCATCAACCATGTTTTCAATTTGTTGTTCATTTTCTATTGATTTTAGTTGAAGTGCTTCAATCAATCTATCTGTTATCACCAAAAAGTTGTTCACCTAGACAAAAATGCTAGGTTTACCGAAATACACAACACATAATATGGGTACCGTGTATTTTACCCACTTTTACACTATTTTTCACTATTATGACCTAAGGAACCACTTTTCCCAAAGTCATAACACACCTTTATGACTTTTTCCTCTTGAAATTGACCAAAAGGCAAAAGAAAATAAAAGAAAATACCAAAAACCTAGAAGCGATAGTTAAAATTGTTATGGTCAAATGATAATATTATATTATCACGACTATGTCAAGGATAACTACTATTTTGCTTATAAATTCAAGAGGCTTCCCCCATTTCTCATATATCATCCATTGAAAGTAATAAAATGTTGTCGAAATTTATCTAGACTCCAAGACACCCATTGTGCTTGATGAAAGATCTTGGTAATAACCATCACCACTTTCATCCATAAAGAGATGAGCCAAACCACACACTTGGGAAGCACAAAGAACCCTCCCAAGGAAGAGGTCAAGGAGCCCATCTTCTCAAATAAATCCTCCATGGGTGTATATAAAAATGTATTCCATTGAGGTAATGAAGTATTTGTTCATTCTTTCATAAGCTTGTTGTTTTGATTTTTATTTATTTTCTGCAGTTGTTTCATTTCCTAATGAATAACATAAACTTGAGAGTGAATAATTTCATTTAAAGCGAAGGTTTATAGTTTGTTTTTCATTATCTTTGTATGTGATCTAGCACAACCACTATATTTGTAGATTTGTTGACCCTTGTTGCAAATTTCCAACAATATATTGGCGATTGTAGTGGGGATTTGAGCCATCTCTTGATCCCTTATTGTGAGTAAACCCCATTTACTCTTTTTCATTTCTTTTGTGAGTTTTTTGGGTCATTTTTCTTGTTGTTACTTTCTATGCAGTGTTTGCAGGAAACATGTGTCATAAAACCTTTCGATCTACCTCAGAGTCTAGCTCACCATTGCCGGGAAGCCCCTAGGTGCCAATGCACTTTTGGGGGTCAAGACCTACATTGACCAACACTTTTTTTGGCCCATTATTTGCATTGACCAACACACTTTATGGGGACTTTTTTGCAAGGGCCAATACAACTTTTCGGGTAAGTTTCTGCATTGGAATCAAAACTTAATTTTTTTCCAGTTTCTAGAGTTCTATTCCGACTATTTGAGTGTTTTTTATGACTTGTAAGTGTCTTTTTGAATATTCTTTTTGTAGCTAAAGTATTATCTTTAAGAATTTCATAAAGTTGAAAATAAAACCCCTTATGGTTTGTAGTATCGTTCCCTAAATTGTTTTCTTTCAAATTTTGCTTTCTGATTTCTGTTACAATAGGCCTTGAATTAGAACCTTAGCTTGTTGGTTAATCATTAGGAATCTATTCTTACATAGATCTTGGATGAAGAAAAACATAGATCCTTGGGTTAGATTTGTGTGAGAAGCCATTGCCTAGCTTTTTATAGCCTTCTTTTTTTCTTTCTTTTGCAGCTATAGGTCATATTTATTTTTTGTTATAGTTAGCCATTCATTTCAGATTTGAAAACCCTAATAGTGAAAGAAAAGTGTTCCATAAAACCCTTAATATTTTGCTTAAATTTGGAGGTTTTCTTTTTTGAAATTGTTTGCTTGTGAACCATAGTTTAAAGTACATTGTTTCATTTTGAAATCTAAATGTTAGCAAGTCCATTTCAGTTTTGAAAGTTAACTTAGATAAAGAAATAATCATTTCACTTTAGTATTTGTCTTTATTACTTACTTTCTCATTAGTTTAGATTTCAATTTCATTGCAATTTACTTTCATTTACAAGCATTTTTAATTCAATTAGTCACACCACATGTGCACACATATCACACCTTAAGTGTTTGCTTGGTTTAGGCCACCAAGCTCAACCTAATAATAAACCAATTAATATAACACATATAATCCCACTTGGGCCCAAAAGGAATATTATAGTTAGGTTAGGACTCTAGGGATAGGCATCCAAATAATCCCCCCTAGTCATTTCACATTGAAACATATAATTGACTATTAGTGTACTTTCAAAATTCTTTCTATCATGCATGATCATATCCCATTTGGTAAAAAGCATGCCCTTCAAAGTGGACAACATCGAGGTTTGGACTGGAGTATGATTGAGACTCCTTAGATTTGAACTTAAAGGCAAGGAAACATGTTACACGTGTCTGTGAAGAGGTATCATAGTGGTCATTCTACTAGGTATCCTTACCTAGGTGGCTCTTGCAGGAGGGGGGGGCACCTGAGACAGATTTCTCTGAGCCATTAGGATTTCGTCATCCATTGTCTCCTATTTATAACTGTCTCTTTCACACCTTCACTCATACACATGGGAACCTTACTACCCTCGTCGTTGGTTGATTGGAAGGCCCTTATCCATAGACTAGGATTTGTTTGAGCGCATCTTGTTTTCCTTATAGGATAGATTAATTTCTCTTTATAGGATGGAGATGCTTGAATTAAGATATCTTTATTTTGATTTAGACACACTTATACCCACGTGTTGCACCACTTGATCACATAATGTGTGTATTGTTTGATCGTTTCTTTGTTTAGTTCATTGCTTTGTTCTATTGACCTTTTGATTAGATTTCTCCATCTTTAGGGTGATACTTTCATCTAGAAACCATAACTCCCCTAGGAGGCAGTCTTGTAGGTTGTGATGCCTTTGGAATTTGTTATTTACTGGATGCATTATATCCCCTACTCGACGAGTTAGGGTTCCTCCCCTTATCCCACCTTCGAGTTCTAGCTCTTATGATTCAAGAAGTTCTTCTTCTTTCAAATATTCATCCTCCTCTCTATCGAGGGGTGTTGATTCATATAATTCTAGAACTAGTTCTTCTTCCTCTTCTTCATCCTCTTCAAACCCAAGTTCCACCATGGCTGGAACGAATGCAAGATTTAATGCCAACCATCCTTCTATGCCTTTCATATCAAGTTTAAATCTCCTTGATTTGAACAAGTTAATCAATGATCCTATCTTCCATTATGCCAATTGGCCCGATATGCCAAATAAGATTCTCTATACCATCCCAATGTTTGAGGGTAAAATTGGAGAGGATCCTTCCAACCATATCATGTTCTTGCACCTTTGGTGTTCCTCCAACTCCATAACAGAGGATTCAATTAGGTTGAGACTTTTTCAACACACTTTAAAGGGCGATGCCACCAAATGGTAAATAGACCAACCTGACAATAACCATAAAACCTTTGATTCAATAGCCAAGGTTTTCGTCACCTTTATCCAGCTTCCAATCCATCATGACATAGGGATAGAAATCTTGATCAATTTCTGTTAGACCACAATCACTCACATTTTAGACCACATCCATGAGTGGCTTAGAAGACGCATCTTGTGCAAAGATGCTATCAATAATCAATTTCTTATGCACTGGTTCTTGAAATCCCTCCTTCCTGCCATTACCAAGGATGTAGCCATGACTATGCCTATAAATGAGGAAGAATCCATCCAAAAGGAACAACAACACAATATTATTTATGCTCAATCATGGTATCTATATACCATCCTTCTTGATGACCTTCATGTGACTTGTTAGCTACAGGGGAATCCCATATGGTCGATGGCCTTATAGGATCTGTGTCTCATACCTATCCACACCCTAATTCCTCTATACCTAGTGGATATGGTTAATCCATTATTACCTTTCATCATCCCTAAGAAGGATGATCATGAATGGCATTTAGTCACTGATTATTGAGCCTTAAAACAAGATCATGGTTAAAAAACGTTACCCCCTCCCAAGGATTGAGGATCGCATGGATCATCTGCACAACGTCATTTACTTCATAAATATGGATTTGACTGCGGGCTATCACCAAGTAAGAATGCACTCAATGGACACTTGGAATACTGCATTCAAGACCAAGTTTGGTCTCTTTGAATGGCTTGTCATGCCCTTCAGTCTCACCAACGTCCCAGCCACATTCATGAGGCTCATTAATGATGTTTTTCATCCATTGTTGGGCAAGATCATGGTGATCTACTTGGATGACATTTTGATCTTCAATGGATCGTGGGGAGAACACATGCAACATGTGTGCCAAGTCCTTGCATTACTCCAAACTCACAAGCTCCAGGTCAAAGAGAAGAAAACATTTTTGGACAGAACTTTGTGCAATATTTGGGTTTCATTGTGGATACAGAAGGCATCAGGCCTGATCCAATAAAATTTCAATCATTGGCACAATGGCCGATGTCAACCTCAACACTGCAATTGAAGAGCTTCTTGGGTGGTATCAATTTTTACCGCAAATTTGTAGCACATTTCTCACAATCGACAAATCCTTTGCATCAACTGGCCAACCAGTCACACTTTGATTGGAATGCAAATGCAGAGAAGCACTTTACACAACTCAAACAAGCATTGTGCTCTGCTTGGGTTCTCAGATTGCCTGATTTGCAACAACCTTTTGAGATCGAGATGGATGCATCTCAATTTGTGACCGGCGTGGTTCTCAAACATGGAGGACACCTTGTGGCATATCACTCAAAGGCTCTCATAGAAGCTAAGCTTAATTACAGTATATAAAACAAATAATTCTATAGTTTGGTTCAAGTGCACAAGCAATGGCGGCACTATCTCCTTGGCAAGGAGACTATTCTGCATACAGACCATCATCTGTTGATCTTTATCAACTCCCAAAGCAAGATCCATGACCAAAGGCACTTGAAGTGGGCAACATACATCCAACACTTCCATATATTGATCAAATATAAGAAGGGGACTACAAATAAAATGGTAGATCTGTTGAGTTGCCCGTCAGTACAAGTACTTCACATCTTGGAGGTGAGACGTGTTGCGTATGATGCATGGAAACCCAAGTATGAATCATATTTGAACTTTGGAGAAATTTGGGCAGCTCTTCACAATCCCATGGTAATCAATCGTTCTCCTTTTCTTTATTATGCTATTATAAATGGATGGATATATAAGTTTAATTAGTTGTCTGTGCCGCAGTTCGAGGATAGACTTCTCCTCATCAAAGAATCCCATGCATCTGCATATGGGGGTCATTTTGGCACCACAAAGACCATCCTCAATCTCAATCGCCATTTCTTTTGGCCAACCTTATCTAGACAAGTAGAAACATTCATATGATCTTGTGCTCTCTACTCTCAAGCTAAACCATATAATAGGAAACATGGTTTGCACCAGCCCTTCATGTTCCCTGCTCTCCCTTGGGAATTGATATCGATGGATTATATCAGTGGTCTCCCCACCACTCTTTGCAAGCATGTTGCGATCTAGGTTGTTGTTTGTCGTTTCTCAAAGATGGATCTTTTTATCCCCTGTCACAAAACTACTGTTGTCCAAACGACTGAGTTACTCTTTCATAATGTTTGGCCACACTTTGGCTTACCTCAAAGCATTATTTCCGACCATGACTCTCGTTTCCTTAGCATTTTTTGGTGCACCCTTTGGTCTCTTTTTGGCTTCAACCTCAAATTCTCTATGGCATTCCATCCGTAAATGGACGGCCAAAACGAAGTGGTTAATAGAGTTCTAGTTCGCTCTCTCCACACCTATTTTGCGAAGAACAAACAATGGGACGCCTACCTGCACATTATCCAACATAGTTATAACTGGGCTTCCCATTCGTCGACTGGTTACTCCCCATTTGAAGTCTATCTCGGTTTCCAACCTTTGTTCCCTTTTGATATTCCCCGATGCTCTCTTCCGAGGGATCAATACATCAACAAAAAGATCAAATATCTACTCAACAATACATCCAGAGAATTTCTCACCGTCATGTGTAGGTAACAGAATCATTGCAGGCTCCCAAGCTCATACCAAAGCAAGACATGATAAGCATATAACACCTTTGGTTTTCCAAGCCGGAGATAAAGTGTGGCTTCAATTGAAAAAACAAAGATTCAAAGGGTAGCATCATAAGTTGCATCCTTTGTGATATGGACCATACACAGTGTTGGAACACATTGGTGATAATTCCTACCATATAGATATTCCCCCGCAGATAGGAATTCATGATGTTCTGAACGTCAATAATATAAAGTTGTTTGAGTCATCTCTTCTCGAAGAAGTGGTTCCAGTGCAACATCCGGTGGATAACATTCCAAATTTCCAACCGCCACTTCTAGAAGACATCATTATGGAGCAGCGCATTCGCTAGACTTATTCTATCGAGTATATTTCATATCTCGTGGGCAGAAAAGGAGAGACTCTAACACAAGCACGATGGAGTTTAGCAAAAAATCTCAAAATACATTTTCCTCGCTTGGTGGTGGAAGCAGGGGACGCTTCCTACTCCAAACAAGGAGGAATTGGGCCACATGGGCATCCCATGGAGCAAGGCGCACCATGATTTTAGCTTCGCCAGTCCTCGTTTATTCCAATTCTATTTTTTTTGTCATAGAGTTAGCATCAATTTTGTAGTGGCATGTTCTGTCTCCAAAAGACGAAGTCTTAATTAATCAAGTTTATAAAATAGTAGCTATATTGGGGATGGGTGCCTCCTTGTTTTGGGCTGCATATATTTTTGTTTTTTGTTTTCAGAAACATTCTATGTGGATTTGTGTCTCCGTTTTGGAAATATTTCCTGCTTTTTGTTTCATCTCCATTGTAAAAGGAATCTATTGAATCGAATGCAAAGATTGATGGTGTTTGTTCCAAATTCTATTGTGTATATCATTTGATCATTTTACAGAGATCTGAGTTCTCTTGTTGATTCTCTCTCTCTTTGCGGCGAACTAGTTCATTATGCTAAAAGGGTCTAAACAGAAAAATCATGCTGGTTGAAAGTGATCAAAGAAAAGAGTGGATGTGAAAGAAATTATTTGAACAAATCCAAACCCAAAATAATCATTCAAAGAAATGTAAGGAATTGGAGTGGTTTCAATATCAAATGGGTAGAATTGGTCACTCAGATTTCCATTTACTGTGTGTGGGACAACAAGCCCAAAACTCATAAGAATACCATTTAAGCAAACTTTTCCAGTGGACTTATGTGGATGCGAGTATGGGACAAATCTGAGTGTCCACTTTCATTACAAGAGGGGATGAATAATATGTTAGTTTAAAATATCCCACTTGCAAGATGCCATAGTGAGTTATAAATGATATGCATAAAATCAGTGATCTAAAAATTAACCAATACATGATATATATATATTATAATAAGATGAAGTAAAATTTCCTCGATATCAAAATTAAATTGAAAAATCCAATCAAGGGAAAAATAGTGTGCAATCCTTCTATTTCTTTCCACCCTTGCCAAAAAACTCATTTATTGATCAACCAAAAGTAATGAAAAGAGAATGCAAACAGAAAATTAATTAAAAACTAGAAAGCAAAGCTAAACTATACAAAGAATATATACTATCCTATTATATCCTACGCTACAATGGATGAAAAATGAACTATCTAAAGTCACAATGTCAATGTAGCCATCCATGTAATCCCAAGCTTGCAAATGTATGCTCATGACAAAATATCAGTAACAACACTTGGAATAAAAACAGATTAAAAGTAGGAAGAATTAAAACATCAAAAACTCTATTCATCATACTAAAAATATCATATTGATAATTCAAGGGAAATCTATCCAAGTAAGATCTCCCCAACCATGCTTCAATTCTATTGTAAAATGTACCATGAATATCATAGAGTTGATGGAGGGAGTTCAAAGGAAAGTTGTTGAAATATTGTAACTGCAAAGAGTATTCTACTTATTATTGAGTTATTATTAATTAGATCAATCCCCTTTTGTGGATTGATCATGTCGGGCTTTGTAAATGACTAAATACCCTTTTGTGGATTGGTCAAACCCTGATTATATGCTGCTAATTAAGAAGTCGGCCCCCAAGCCTAATTAAAGTGGTTTCAGCCACTAATAGAAGAAGTCGACCCTGCTTGGTGAAGAGATAACTCCCTAGCGCCTGCCAGCCATTATAAATAAGAGATGCTAGCACCTCATTAGTTCACTCACTCAAGTCACTCAACAAATGCGCAAGTTTGGAGATAGTTGTAGTTGGGAGAAGAAGGAAGAGAGAGGCGCATTGCTCAATTGTAATGAATTTGACTAAATATTGAGCATTTTTTTTCCTTAGTTTATCAGTCTGGTAATTCTATCAAACAATTGGATTAAATTCCCAAAATTTTACCCTTCCCAATTTACGATTCTGTTACAGGCTGATAATTGTGTGTATGTGATGATAACAATTATTTACCACTTAACTCCCACACTGTAATCCTTGGCACAACTGATATAAATGGAAACATTTTGTCATGTATGTGTTTACTGTAGTCTTTAATAGGTAATGTATAAACACATATATACTTTGCTGAGAAGAGAATGAGCATTACAAATATGACAACAAAGATACCAATATATTTCTTCAGAAAATGAACAATGGATATTTATTAAATGCTAACCTTTTACAGTAGCTCCCAGATCTGATATATCAATGGAAATGTGAGTGCAGCAAGGTGTTTAGACATTGGAAGGAACTTCCCTATGCAACCAACAAGTACATATCAACTTCTACAAGCCCCCATGTCCACCAATCAAGGATATTCGATCCTTTCTCTGCTTAGCTTAGTCTAGATTTGAGGGATTCGACCCAACAAACTTTTTCACAATTTATGGCCTCTAAGGATCAACAATTCACCCTCTAAATAATGATAACACAACTAGTAATGAAGTGCCTCTTTTAACTCATTTTATCCTTGAGGAAAGGCGCCTCCACATCTAAATAAATCGCCTAGAATAATGGATAGACTCAATCCAATGTACAGACTCATCCTCCTCAACAAGAAATGCATCCAAGATGGTTGTTCTAGTCTCTCTTGATTAGGAACTTGCCCAAACTTCAAGAAAACAACCCCTCCTTAACTATAACTTTGCCCAGGCAGGGAAACTCGTCCTTCCCTTAACTAACTCGACCACCATGAAGGAATATGCAGCCACTAGTGAAGGAAGTTGACCCACAGTGACTAGCTCAGCCAATGGACCACCAATCTCAACCACCTGGTAGAAATCTATGCCACCATTGAAGTACAATGAAGAAACCGGTGTGATCTCCTCCCTAAATGACTAGCTAGGGTGGATATGTTGCACCACCGAAACCAATCTCTGAAATTATCTCCTAGGGTTTTCGTCCCAAGAGTTCTACAACCACAATGAGCTCTCTCAATGAGAAATTAGCAAATATCAATGCAAGAATGAGAGAGGGCGCCCTCCTTTTTCCCTTTTATTGTTCATTGACTCTTTTGCAACCCTTTTACCCCTTTAATCAATTTAAGCGACGTTTCATATTCTTCCCAAGTCACTTTAGGCGCTTTTCCTTTTTTCCCCTCTTTTAATTATCTAATGTCGTTTGTTAGGCACTTTTCCCTTTAGGACATTAAATAATTAATCAATTCCCTTCTTAAGGACTACAACCTACGGGAATCACTTAGGCTACTGCGTCCAAGTCCCATGATCATTCGGAAGGGGACATGACATTAGTCTTGGTTATTCTCTAGTGTTTGGTCTTTTATCTTGGCATTTTATTGGCAATCTATATTAAGGAAGTTTTTGTTGGGTTTTCTCCCCCATGAGGGTTTCCCAGGATAATTGTTGTGTATCTTGTGATTGTGTTTCTCTTAGTGATCCTACCTATGCTCTTGTTATCTAGTAAATTGAAAAGAAACTTAATAGATGCTCTAAAATTAACATGGTTTCAGAGCTAAGCTAAAGAGAGCACCTTTCACTCGATAAGCAAAAACGTCACTATTATCATACAAGAAAATTAGGGCTTTTAGTTGGAGAATATTTTCAACCTAAAAACCACCTAGGGAAGTGTTCCCTAGCCTAGCAAACTCATTGGCAGCTTGAGCACACATTTTCAGTGGACAGAACTCTCAAAAAGTGAAACCCTAGTTTTCACTCGTACCAAAAAACCAGAACTAGTACTAGAAGTACCAGTCTAGATTTGTGCAGGCCTAGTTTTAAGGGGTAAAATTTTGATTTTCAGAAAACTAATTGCACCAGACTACTTGCCTCGACCAAGCGCACCTCCTGGTGAGTTCAAATTAAATTTCTAACCATTTTCCATTTTTTATCATTTTTCCAGCTCCAGGTCAAATTTAATTTCTAACTTTGGCATAAAAGACTAGCTCACATCAACTACAAGGCCTTACCATATGTGAGCAAGGCAGTTACAGGTCTATCAGATTTCAAGGTTGACCATGAAGGTTTGTGCAAGGGATGTGCACAAGGAAAGAACATCAAGAATCGTTTCCCAAAGAGCGAGAGAGTAAATCAGAAGGAGTCTTGGAGCTCATCCACTCAGATGTATGTGGCCCAATGCCATCCACCTCTCTTAGTGGGTATGTATACTATGTGTCATTTATTGATGTCTATTCTCACAAGACTTGGATTTACTTCTTGAAATCAAAAGATTAAGTTCTTGGGAGATTTAAGTAATTCAAATCCTTGATATAGAATCTCTCTGAAAGAAAAATCAAGATACTTAGGTCAGATAATGGAGGAGAATACATCTCAAAAGATTTTGTAAGATTTTGCAAAGATGTCAGATTAAGAGGGAGATCACCACTCCTTACAATCCTCAACAAAATGGTGTAGCAGAAAGAAAGAACAAAACTATAATGGAAGCATTGAAGACTATGATCCATGATCAAGATCTTCCAATGCACTTCTATGCAGAAACAACAAGAACAACAATGTGTGTACAAAACAAATTATCCCATAGTGCACTTGGGTTCAAAACCCATGAAGAAATGTTCTCCGAAGAGAAGCCAGAAGTAAGACATCTCAAGATATTTGGTTATCTAGTGTTTGTACACATTCTGAAAGAGAAGAGAACCAAGTTGGACCCTTCAGGAAATAAGATAATATTTGTTGGATAATGTGAGGTCTCTAAGGCCTTCAAAATTTACTTACCAGGTTACCATCATATTGATATCAACAGATATGTAACCTTTGATGAAGATGCAACACTGAAGAAATCAAGGAGATGTCAACTTGAAGAAGTATATGAAGAAGAACATGTAGCTCCCAGAGTTGCAGAACCAGTGAGGGAAGTCACAATTTCCCCTGATGAGGAGATTCCAAAATATCATGACATGATAGAATCTCAAGAACCTCCCCAAATGACGATCTCTCACAAGATAAAGCCAGCTTGGGCGAGGGAACTAATTCAAGATGGAGAGAAGTATGGTGCCCCAGAAGGAACCATGAGAAAAGTCAAGAAACCTAAGCAATTCTCCAATTATATGGCTTTGATGTGTGATCTCATGGAGAAGGAGCCTACTTGCTTTGAAGAAGCCATTCAGAAGAAAGAATGGACAGATGCCATGACAGAAGAATACCAATCAATTATAAAGAATGATGTATGGTAATTCCTAGACCGAAGAGCAAAGATGTGGTATCTTCCAAATGGCTATACAAGATAAAACATGTTGTTGATGGAAGTATTGAGAAACATAAAGCAAGGTTTGTAGCTCATGGATTTCCTCAAAAGGAAGGCATTGACTATGAAGAGACATTTGCTTATGTATCCAGATACACTTCTATCAGAATCATTATATCTCTTGCAACTAAGATGAGTGGAAGTTACACAAGATGAACGTGAAAATAACCTTCTTAAATGGTGTCATTGAAGAATAAGTGTATATAGAACAACCTCAAGGGTTTGAAGTTGAAGACAAAAATACACATGTCTGTAGGTTGAAGAGGGATCTGTATGGATTGAAGCAAGCTCCTAGAGCTTGGTATGGAAGAATTGACAGTTTCCTGACGAGCTTGGGCTTTACCAAGAGTAAAGTTGATTCTAACCTTTACTTAAAGGTTATGAATGATGAGCATGTTATATTGTTGTTGTATGTGGATGAATTATTCTTAACTGGAGAAGAAAATCTCATCACTGATTGTAAGAAGAATCTCTCTGCAAAATTTGAGATGAAAGACCTAGGCCTTATGCACTATTTCTTAGGTCTTGAGGTCTAGCATAGCCTAGAGAAGATCTTCCTTAACCAAGGGAAGTATGCAGTTGAAATACTGAAGAGGTTTGATATATTGCAGTGTAAATCCATGAACACACCCATGGAAACAAAGTTAAAGCTCTTGGTTGATGCTATGTTGTATAGACAGATCATTGGATCATTGATGTATCTAACGAACAACAGGTCAGATATATGTTTTGTTGTGAACACCTTAAGTCAGTATCTGGTAGAGCCAAACGTGTTCACCTTGTTGTTGTAAAACATGTGATGAGATACCTTAAGGGTGTAAATTCTAACCTTTTACAATATCTACTACAAACAGATATTCAGAAAAAAGAACAGAAAAGATACAATGGAAAATACAAACATTACACATAGATTTTTCCCTTGGAAACCCAAACCAGGAAAACCACCATATTCTATATTATTCATAGTGATACATTGTTTACAATACAATATACACATAGGAGCCAATGACATCCAAAAACCTAACCCAATGACCTGGATTAGTCCAAAACCCTAATTCCTTAATCGGAAATACAAAACCATCGACAAAAACCATGTGCTGAAAAACCACCTAAATACATGACATGTTTCCCGAGGCAGAAAAAAATTTCTGGGGGTGCTGCCCCCCCTGCATCCCCCGAGGCACCCCCTCTAACCCCCCTGTGTGCCTGACGCATATGTTCAAACACTACTACTCGTGCAAAGAATATAACACATACCCAACAAAGGGTATGTTGGACTTTGGTCTCTATTATAATGGATATCATGCCTTCAAACTGATTGCTTATATCGATTTAGATTGTGCTGGAAGTGTTTCTAACAGAAAGAGCACTTCGGGATGTTGTTTCAGTCTGGGGTCAACCATGAATTCATGGTAGAGTAGGAAGCAATCTAGTATTGCTCTCGACACAGTAGAAGCGGAATACATTGCTGCATGTTTCGCCAGTTGTGAAGCCATATGGCTTTAGAAGTTGTTGATAGGTCTATTTGATCCAGAGATGGAAGCAAATGTGATTCTATGTGATAACCAGAGATGCATAAAGATGACAGAGAACCATGTGTTCCTTGACAAGTCGAAGCACATAGAAATCTGGTATCACTACATTCATGATATAGTGCATAAGGGAGCCATAAAGCTCATTAATGTGTGCACAGATGAGCAGGTTGCAGATGTGTTGACCAAGCCTCTGTCTTGTGTAAAGTTTGAGCACTTTCGAAACAAGCTTGGTATAGTTTGAAAGGACCTCCCTCGAAAGGGGGAGTGATGTTGATGATACTATGGTGTCCTAAACAACAACAGGTAGCTCAATTAGGATTTTATATCCTAGGGGATTGATCATCCCTGGACATATCTCAAAGGCCAGGTAAGGATGGTCTGTCAGAGTACCTGTGCATGTATATGCTAGTTGTGGTCAGTAGTGGTAGCTTCGTTATGATTTTTATAATCATAGGGAATCTTATGATTCCTGGGCAGATCCTGAAGGTCCAGTAAGGACGGTTTGTTAGAGTACCACGTGGTAGCTCCGTTAGGATTTTATATCCTAGGGAATCTTATGATTCCTAGGCAACTCCTTAGGGACTATAAAATCACCACAAAGTGTTGTTACACCTGCCTCATTATGTTGCTCCATGATGATGATGATGTTGTTGCTCCAACCTTTGTGTTGTGATGATGATGTTGTTGTTGATGATGTATCAGCCTCGTGATGACTATGATGTTATCTCAGCCTCGTGTTGATGTTGTATAAGCTTCGTGTTGTTATTGATGATGATGATGTATTAGTGTTATAGTAATTGATGTTGATGCAGATGATAATGATGCCATTCCATCTCCATGACCGTGGATGATGATATTGATGATGAGAAAAACTTTCGATGATTTGTAGATATGCTAGTCAATTTTCAAGACATTGATGATGTTGTTGACCTCTCTCTTTGATGATGTTGTATTGTAGAATATCCTTCTTGTTAAGGGGGAGTGTTGAAATATTGTAACTACAAAGAGTATTCTACTTATTACTAAGTTATTATTAATTAGATCAATCTCCTTTTGTGGATTGATCATTTCAGGCCTTGTAAATGACCAAATACCCTTTTGTGGATTGGTCAAACCCTAATTATATGTTGCTAATTAAGAAGTCTCCCACCAAGCCTAATTAAAGTGGTTTTAGCCACTAAGAGAAGAAGTTGGCCATGCTTGGTGAAGAGACACCTCCCTAGCGCCTGCCAACCAGTATAAATAAGAGAGGCTAGCACCTCATTAGCTCACTCACTCAAGTCACTCAACAAGTGCATAAGTTTGGAGATAGTTGCAGTTGGGAGAAGAAGGAAGAGAGAGGCACATTGCTCAGTCTTGGTTATTCTCTAGTGTTTGGTCTTTTATCTTGGCATTGTATTGGCAATCTATATTAAGGAAGTTTTTGTTGGGGTTTCTCCCCCATGAGGATTTCCTAGGATAAATGATGTGTAACTTGTGATCGTGTTTCTCTCAGTGATCCTACCTATGCTATTGTTATCTTTTAAATTGAAAAGAAACTTAATAGTTGCTCTAAAATTAACAAAAGTAGCATACCAAATGAGAATCGTGCATAGAATATTTGTAAAGTGTGCTCGACAAGAGAATCTTCATGCTAATAAAGTTGTTTATCCATGAAGAGAAACCAAAAGAATGAGGGCTTGTCATAACCATCGGCATAGACCGAAGTGCCTCATTATCTTGGAAAACATCCCTTGACTCATACTTCAAGTAACCATCAACTTGAGATAGATTAGTGAGATCAAAATATATGCATGAGATAGGACCAAACACGGTATGAGAGGTAATTTCGAGACAATGGTGAGATCCACTAGTATCAATAATATGCAGTAAAGGACTAATATTCATTACTAATAGAAAAAGAGGATGAAGAAAAAGAAGTCATGGTCTAATATACATCTACTACAACATTCCCTTCATCCCATGAAAAAATTTGATAAGACTTGGTTGTAATTAGTTCATGGGAATATGACTTATCCTCTCTATCATCCATATGTACATTGCCTCCTTCCAGGACTTCAAAATGGGTCAAACCCTTTGATTTTATTTTAATTGGATGTTGGGTGGTTTCCTACATAGCCAAACCATTAAAGAGATCAAGATACAAATATTAATAAGTGGAAGAATTAGGGGAATTAAAAGCTTCTATAGAACAAGAAATGTTTTTAGAAAGTGACTCCCTGAATGGTAGTTCTTACTCCTTAAGCACATTGGTGATTGATTGTGAATCAGTGGGCTCCACACTAGGTGTGGTTTCACAATCAACATGTTCTTCCTTAAGAAGGTTTTCCTCTTGAAAACAAAAATTGGACGGTTGTGATAAGAGAGGTGTGTCTTATATGCTTATTTCTTCTCCTGAAGTGAAGAGATCAACATGGTTGTTTTTCCCTTGCAAAGTATGAGAGCCTGAAATGTCTTCCAAAACATATTAATAGTTAGAAGTGGGGAGAAATTCACAAGAATCACAGAACGAGAAGTCTCAATAAATAATCCATCAACAATAGTAAAACATTCTTGCTCCGTGTCATTTATACAAGGATAATTTGTAACATTAGGACAATCCAAATCAAAAGGAACTAATTCTAAATTATCCATGGGTGAGGAAGAATTCATTCCATGAGTGTCTAGATCTTATTCATTATCAAAATGATCAGCATTCAAGTCTCTCCCTATAGTTTCCTCTTTCATTTCTTGTGATGGGAAATAAGAGAGAGGATAATGATATCCTGACAGAACCATCGGTGTGACCCGAAGTGTCCCATTATCAATAGGAAAACCCTCCTCTTGGTCAACTAAAAAAAATATGAATTTGGATGGAGTGGTGGGAGGATACATATGCTTCTTCCAAAAAAAATTACTATCTAATCTATATCCCCCACAATAAAGAAAGATCCAGACATATGAATTCCATCTAAACCATTAGCATTTTCATTTAAATCCAAATCAGCATGTGAAGAAAGATTAAAACACGATTTAGATTTTTCATCCATTGATTTTTGTGTTTCATTAATAAGAGAAACTAAACAAGAAATAAAATCATTCATAGAGGGCCTATTATCCAAAGGAAATCTATAGTAAATATGTGTAAATATGATAACAAAATATTTAAGAGATTCATCTTCATGCTTCCTAAGTTCTAAAATTTCTTCACGCAATTTGTTATAATCATAATTCTCAAAAGCATGCAAAAATTTACACATAAGTTGTTCCCATGTGTGAATAGAGGCGGCTAGCAAAGTCTCCCACAAGCTCTTGACCCGACCTGCAAAAGTGAGGGTGAACAACTTGCAAATCACATTGCCATTAATAATACTGTGAGAACCACACAATTTTCAGAAATTAAAAACATGTTCAGATGTAGTTGTCTCACCTTCGCAATTAAATCTAAGTTTTGACAAGAAATGTAAAATCTTTCTGAGTGGTTTGGGAGGTACGGTATCCGAAAAACACCTCCATAAATGGATATGGGATGGAGCCATTGGTAAACTAAAACAAAAATGAACAATAATGACTCCACAGGTTCAACTTGTTATCTGGACCTACTTCTAGTGTCATTTCTGTTGACGAGTCTGAATGGCCTGTCAAGCATATGAGGGAGAACGCTCGATGATAGGTCCCAATCAGATCTACTCTCGTTTGGTGTAGTGTTTCCTACAATTTTATGGGGAAAGACAATAGACTACCCCCCAAATAGTTCTATTTAATCCTAGGGATAATAAAACTAAAAGAAAACTAATCTAATCCTAACTAATTCTAACCTATCCCGGGAGCAAAGCTAAAAGAAGGAGTACAGTGAAAGGTAATATCTAGACAACAAAAATATTTCATGACAACACATACATGTTAGCACAATATATTACATAAATCGTCTCAAATAGTTGAAAAGGAAATTTGTAACATCATCCCTGCACTCATAAGAAATCACAACAACATAAGAATCATGAATACTAAGCACAACAATAGAAATCGCAACAACATAAGAATCATGAATACCAAGCACAACAATATAAATCACAACAACATAAGAATCATGAATACTAAGCACAACAATAGAAATCACAACAACATAAGAATCATATGACTAATACACAAAAAAATTAATCAACAAATACAAGTATAGAATAGATCCACAAGCATTTGCAAACAATTATGACTTCAAAAATGTTTTCTGCTCTTTATATATTCAGAAATAAGAGTATCAAGTGCCTATTTAATGAGCAAAAAGTCCAAGTTCTATCCTATGAGTTCTCTTTTATAAAACAAGAGAGAGACTCTTTAGTCTCATACCTGTTCGTTTCCTCTTCTCTCTGTTTCTTTTCTCACATTTCGAAAATGAACATGTGAGCATTACAAAGAGAAGTTGGACAGACTCATCAATGATCATTTTCTTCCTACTGAAGTTTACAACTAATATTCATTAAAAAACAATCATTGACTCTGTCCATCAGAGTTATCTTCTATTTCTCAAACATTTCTGGGAATTTCTTGCTTTGGCCTGCTGAATAATATCATTTGTCTTCTTCTCCTATGTCTCATATTTCCATCGAGCTATTGTTGGCTCAATTTCGTTGCTTGTAGCTTGAGGTATAGTTGTTTGAAGTCTGCATAGTGGGTTCTTCATTCAAATTCAGGTTCCTTTTGTGTTTTTCATTTTTTGACCTTTTCTTCTCTCAAACTACTTGCACATGCTATCCCAACCTATTCTCCTCTTTGTTGATATTATGGTAGTTATGGGAGGTATTAACCTCCATGTGTAACCTTTGACTAGAATATAATGTTCCGGAAGCAAGACAAACCCTAAACATATGTGTGAAAACCCTAGAAGACATGTTAGCTCAAAATATATATTATATTAAGGTATTATTCTCCAGGAAGACAAGTCGACTTCACAGGAAAAAGATAAAAAAATATATATAATTACCAAAAAGTCAGGTCGGCCTAGCCAGAAAAGTCACTAGACAAATTAATATAAATAGAGGACATCTTGGCTCATTTGTTCACTCACTCACTTAGGAAACCAGAAACAATGCACAAGTTTGGAGGAGGAGCAACAACAACTGCATTTGTATGGTTTTCTCTTGTTCAGTCTTTTTGATACTTTCTCTTGTGTGCTACTCTTGGAGAAGGTGCACTCTTTTGGCTATATGTTGGTTCTAGTGTGGCTTCCTGGAATCATTCTATCTAGCAAAGGTTAAGGTGCTTTGAGGTGGATTTATGCCTATGGATGGGTGAAAATGGTGTATCATTGTCTATGGTTAAACAAGCACAATATTCTAACACTCTTCTCCAGATTTTCATCGAGTCCTCCTAGGCCTGATTTCGTTACTCATAGCTCTAGATACAACTGTTTGAAGTTGGTATGACCAATTCCCGCCCCCCAAATTCGTGGGTGTCTATTTTCTGCATTTTCTGATGTCTTCTGTAAGTTGTTCGGCCTCGAGACCTATACCATTGTGTTCCTCTATCCAAAACCTTTCCAACGAGGTATCACGACATCATTCCAACACATGTAGCAAAAGTTATGGTTGTTTAAAAATCATCACTCAACAAACATTAATCAAGCTCGTGGGTTAATTTGGACCATTGATTTTTGAACCTACAAGCATAGAAATCCCACATGGATAACAAATCAATACTTAGCAATGAAATGGTCTGGCCCCTATGTATAGCTGGAATAGAACCTGAGCGGCATGGGACCGATGGTTTGTAGCATGATTTTTTCCAATTTTCCCCTTTTTTGTCTTTTAACATTAGGAAAACAATTAAAAAACAAAAGATAAAATAAAAATCAAAGATAACCAATTTATTTACATTATTTTACATTTATGTACAGTATTAACAAAAAAACTAATGACCCTAATCCTATATAAAAAATAAAAATAAAAAATAAAAAAATTACTAAAACTAGTAAAATAATAATAATTATCCTAACCCCTGCTGGATTCAAACCCGTGACCTCTAAGGAAGAAACATATGTTTTTAACCATTAGGCCAATTCATGTTGCTTATTTATCCATTCTACGAGAAACTAGTTAATCCATGAAAACTAAAAATGAATTTAAATAAAAAATTAAATTAAAAAAAAACAAATAAATAAATAAAAATAAACAACAAATAAATAAATAAAAACAAAAACAAAATATCGAATAAAACAAACAAATAAAATAAAATAGTAAATAAAATAAAAAAACAAAAATTAAAAATTAAAAACAAAAATTAAAAATTAAAAACAAAAACAAAAAATAAAAATATAATACAACACCCCCTTCCCATTATTGTCCAGAATTTTGTTGGGAGCTCACACTCCACACTACACTTGTAATACCCCTAGGCCGAATCCCAACTGTAAATGTAAATGCAAATGTACTTAAGCTGGTGAGCTAATTGATATCATTTTTTTATGCACCTTCCACAGTATAGTGCGCACATGTACTGCGCACTAAAATGATGAAGTGTGCACATTCCAGGATACCGTGCACAACAAACTTAATTGTGTGCGATTTTGAGGCCATATACCCTTTGTGTATATGTTGTGTTTTATAGGCTGGGGAGCCAATTATTATAAGCTAGGATGCTTATGTGTTGAATTAGGCCGGAGAGCCTAGATGCTAAAGGCCAATGAGCCTATTTTTGTATATGTTTTATTATTAATGTAATACATTGCTACATGTAGACCGACCATGATAAAAGAGCATGGGGGACTAAACTCCACAAGTTAGGGAAACGGGGGGGTAAAATTTAAGGATAAGGGGCTAAGCTAGGGAACTTAAGCCAAAGAGGAATATTATATTAATATTCCTTAAAGTATAAAGTATGAATAATTATTTTATCCTAAGTTCTAAGGATGGGGACAAGTGGACCAAAGTAGCTCTCAACATGACAAGTGTCAAGTTGGGAACATGCATACATATATCTTGGACTCAATTCATTTTCCTAGGGGCCCATCATCATTCACTCGCTCATTCATTTGTCCTTTGTACCTTTTTGTTACCATCATTGTACCTGTACCCATACACGTACCCGTACATGTACCTGGTTAGCTTAGGAGATGGACTAAAGAAGTGGGTTGTCAGGCCCGTGGGAGATTGAAGAGGCGGGTTGTCAGACCCATGAACAAATCTCTCTAGGTGAGAGAATTGATGGGAATTAATTCCTGAATATGTTAAACTGCAACTACAGGGCTCTGAAACTTCATGTCCGACCTGTTGTTGAAGCTTGGAAAGGAAGTGGGGCAGTCGAAGGACTATTGAGCAGAGAAGGGGCACACTTCTTAGGGTGGGAGATGCATGTGGGGAATGAGGGACTATAGGCTATTAGTTTGAGTTGGCACCTGTGACAAAGTTTTTCCTGTTGTCTGAGATACATCAACCTGGTTAGGAATCCCTTTACCCGGGTGGAGTTTAATCCCAACTCAGGGGTGACCCACTGCTGAGAGTGATGAGCAACGTGGTCTAAGGTTGGGAGGTTCGTGGAAGGTATGCATCCAATTGGTGATATTTTTAACAAGATAAGTGTCGATTGTGTGTTAAATTGCATGATGCATTATTATTTATGTGTTTAATTTTATGGGTTTTTCCTGTGTGTGGTTTATACCTGTCTTTATATTTATGGGTATTGCATGTCTATGTTGCATGAATATGTTTACTGTTATTTCCGTATGAATATGTGCATTTATAGAATGTATTTGTCTGGTTTAAGTTTTATATATAAAGTTCTGCAAGAGTTTATGTGTGTATATGTTTCAATTTGCATACAGTTCGAAAATTTTATGTGGCATAGCCCAGTTGGATGTTGGGGATGTTAAAATATGGTATCAGAGCTCCAATTTTCAACACTGAGCCTAGATGGGCCAAGAAGGTTGAATTGAAGCAAAATTTCATAGAGAATTGATTTTGAAGTGGCCAATTTCAAGCTATAGAGCGTTCATGGTAAAAATTAGAAGCAATTACATGGAATTGGGAAAACGCCCCAATTTCTGTTGTTAAATTCATGGAAAATTGAGAAATTTGGCCAAGTAGTGAGATATTCCTAATTTAGTTTCCGTTCTAACAAATTCAGACTTGGAATTGGTCGAAATTGAAGTTACAGGGAAGCCATGATAGATGGAGCGAGAGTAGTTGATTAAAATTCTCAATTTCGTGAATTGAGTTTGGGAAAAATTCGTTTCAGGAACTTCAACCAACAACGATTTGTTGTTGCAGAGGTTGAATTGGTGTTGTTGGGGTGAAATTGAACAAATTTCATAGTTGTTGAATGTCTATGGTGAAAATTGAGAAAAACGTTATGCAAAAGCCCCAATTTCTACAGCGGAAGTCATGAGGAATTGATGCGCATAAAAATGAATGTGTGTAGGTGTGCACACTAAAAATGCATGATGCGTAGTGAAAAGCTTGTGATGTGTAGAAAATATTGGCATGTGGGTGTGAGCACTTAAATTTGGCTATGCGCGGTGCAGAGTGGTAATGTGCAGAAAATATTGGTGCACGAGTGTGCACACATAAATTTGGCTCTACGTGGTACAGAGTGGTAATGCACGAAAATATTGGTGCGCGGGTGTGCGCACTTAAATTTGGCTCTGCGCGGTGCAGAGTGGTAATGTGTGAAAAATATTGGCGCGTGCGTGTGTGCACTTAAATTTGGCGTTGCATGGTGCAGAGTGGAAATGCACAGAAAATATTGGCACGCGGGTGTGCTAACTTAAATTTGGCGCTGCGCGGTGTAGAATGGTAATGCGCGGAAAATATTGGTGCGCAGGTGTGCACACTAAATTTAGCATTGCGCGGTGCGGATTGAGTGGCACATGCGTAATACTAGCGCGCGTAGTGGACACACACATAATAATGGCATGCATGGTGTGCGCATTATTCACAGAGCACAAAGGATTTTTTTTGGTGCGCGTACATTGTGGGTTTACATTGTCGCGCGACAATTTAATTAATGGTGCACGGTGGGGGTGTACTAAAATTTGGCATGGTGCAGCGCGTAGAGTGCAATGCGCGTAGAATATTAGTGCGCGACACAAAAATTGCGCGCAACAGGTATTAGTGCATGAACCAAAATTGTGCGCGGTGGATATTGGCGCGTGACACAAAAAGTAGTGTGCATCAGTTATTGGTGCGACAAAGAAGTGATCCACATTGGTTATAGGTGCGTGAAGCATGCACTACCTTATAGTGTTGTTGCACATGCTAAATATGGGTGTACAGGTTCTGGAATCAGATTGAGGCACATGAGCAGTCTATGGAAAGCTATTGAACCATAGAAAATATTCCTAAAGCTGAATTAAAATTTTGGGCATGTTAAAAAATTTTAAGATGTCAAAGAAGGTACTTGTAGCATTCTAGATCAAAAACACTAATTGGCCTAGAACTTCAACTGGCTATAACTAGCAGTCCGTAAAATAGAAAGAGGTGAAACTTCGATAGACTATCCAAAATATGTATATTAAGAAACCCAATTGAGCTCTTACTACAACTCCAATGGAGTAGGTGCAAAAATGCATAATTACAATGCATAATTGCACCAAGTTGAAGAGTGAACAGAAAAATTAATGGACAATTTTCAAATAACCATAACTTTATGCTCAAGACTCAGAATTGAACATGGAAGCAGGCATTGGAAAGGTCTTAGACAATATAATATAATTATTCACCTTGAAAATTGATTTGGCAATTCAATTTTCAGTAAATCGGAAGAAAGAATTCTGATGCATTATTGAACCAGAATGGTTCATGTTTTCATGAATTGTTGAAACAATTAGCGTGACAAAGTTCTGTTGGCTGCACATTTTACAGAGTTAACAACAACTAGATCAGATCAGGACCAGAAAAGAGTGCATAGGAATGGAAGACGCACAAGGGGCTTACAGCCAGGAAGATGAGATTGGAGGGACGGATGTCCATATAAGCATTGAAGGAACAAACTCAAATGGACATGGAAAAGGAAAGGATGAAAACATGAATATGGTAGAGACCATTAAAAATTTGCAGAAAGATGTTCAAAGCCATAAAGCTGATAATGAAAGGATTATGAGATCAAAGGAGCAGCAGGAGGACTTCAACATGAAGTTAATGCAGAGCTTGAACATAATAGAAAATAAATTGGATAAGGAGAGTGGCTCAAGCAAATCAGTAAGTCATAGGTCTCCTGATGAGAAAAGAAGAACAAGAAGTGTTAACAGACATCACTGTCACTCCCAGAGGCATTCCAATAAGAGAGAACACATCAACTCAAGTCCATCCCCTGTCACGAAGCATAAGAGGTCTAGGGTGGATAAGCTACGAAGAGAAATGAAAAAAATCAAACCTCCTACATTTGATGGTGAGCACAAGAAGGATGAAGATGCAGAGACATAGTTGTTGGGAATGAGAAAGTATTTTCAATTGTATAATTATTCTTCTCATGCAGAAGGAATAATTGCCATCTATCGACTAAAGGGAAAGGCATCCATGTGGTGGGATCAGCTTGTGCAGGTGCAACACATTAAAGAAAAAAATGTTACTTGTAGGGAATTCAAGAAGTATTTTGAAAAGAAACACTTGACTAAGAGATACTATGACAAGAAAATGAAAGATTTCTTTGAACTCAAACTTGGGAGTATGACAATAGATGAATATGAAAGAAGGTTTTTAGAACTGCTAAAGTATGTTTCTTTCATCAAGGATGAGACAGTTAAGATTCATAGGTATTTGAGTGGATTTTCATCATTCATCAGTGACAAAATACAATATGATGATCCAAAAACATTTGAGGA
>ML781851.1:2149684-2171808 GCA_009831015.1 Picea engelmannii | reverse complement strand
ATATTGAAGATTATGCAGTCCTAAAAGAGTTTGAAGATGTGTTTAAGGAAATACCAAGATTACCCCCTAAAAGAGACATTGACTTCTCCATAAATTTGATGCCTGGAGCAGCTCCAGTATCCAAGACTCCATACATGATGAGTACACCATAATTGAAGGAGTTGCAAATGCAACTCGAAGAGCTCCTGAAGAAGGGGTATATACACCCAAGTGTGTCACCTTGGGGTGCCCCAGTTTTATTTGTGAAGAAAAAGGATGGAACATTGATACTTTGCATTGAATTTAGGCAGTTGAACAAGGTAATTGTGAAGAATAAGTATCCTTTGCCAAGGATCGATGACCTCTTTGATCAGTTGAAAGATGCAAAAATATTCTCCAAGATTGATCTTAGGTCATGTTATCATCATGTAAGAATTAAAGAAGAAGACATCAACACGACTGCTTTCAGAACAAGGTATGGTCATTATGAGTTCATAGTGGTGCCATTTGGATTATCAAATGCACCGACTATCTTCATGTGTTTAATGAATGGTATTTTCAAAGAATACTTAGATAAGTTTGTCATTGTATTTTAAGATGACATTCTTATATATTCTAAGTCGAAGGAAGAGCATGAACAATACTCGAGGATGGTATTACAAGTGTTAAGGGAGCATTGGTTGTATGCCAAATTGAGCAAGTGCTCATTTTATCAAAAGCAAATTCATTATTTGGGGCATATCATTTCAGAGGAAGGAATAACAGTGGATCTTGAGAAGATAGAAGCCATTAGATGATGATCAATGCCAAAGAATGTGACAGAGGTCAAATCACTCATGGGCCTTGTAGGCTACTATAGGAGATTTATTGAAGGATTCTCAAAGATTACACACCCAATCACTTCCTTGCAAAAGAAGGGTGTGAAGTTTTAGTGGACATTGGATTGTGAAAAGAGTTTCCAACACTTGAAGCAATTATTAACCAGTGCTCCAATTTTAAGGATTGGAGATCCAAATGAAGACTTCATTGTATGCACAAATGCATGTAAAGAAGGACTTGGTGGATTCCTCAGTCAAAATAGGTTTGTTGTATGTTATGAATCAAGGAAGTTAAAGGAGCATGAAAGACATTATGCCACTCATGATTTGGAGTTGGAAGCCATAGTGCATGCTTTGAGGAAGTGGAGGCACTACCTCATGGGGAAAATGTTTGAGCTGAGGACAGACCATGATGGTCTGAAATATTAATTTGATCATCCAACTCTAAATGCTAGGAAAAGCAGTTGGTTAGAATTTCTCAGTGAATATGACTTTGATATAAATCATATCAAAGGGAAAGAGAACAAAGTGGTTGATGCACTCAGCAAAAGAGTGCATGAGTTGCATGCTACAACCATAAGTATGTACCAAACAGATTTGAAAGACATAATCTTGAAGGCTGCAAAATCAGATTTGCAATACAAGGAGTTAGTGGCAAAATTACAACAAGGTATTTTGCAAAAGAAAATTGAAGACTATAAGCTAGAAAACGATGAAATTCTCATGTACATGGGCATAATTTGTGTACCAAATTCCCATGAATTGAAAAATATGATATTGAGAGAAATGCATAATGTACCTTATGCTGGGCACCCAGGTTATCAGAAAACTATTGCAGTTGTCAAGAGACAATATTATTGGCCAGGGATGAAGAAAAAAGTTGTTGATTTTATTGCCAAATGTTTGGAATGTCAAAAGGTAAAGGCTGAGCATAGACACCTAGTTGGTTTGCTACAAACGTTACCCATTCCTAAGTGGAAATGGGAAGTTGTAACCATGGATTTCATCACCAAACTACCCAGAACAAACAAACAACATGATTCTATTATGGTAGTGGTGGATAAGCTTACTAAAGTTGCCCATTTTATTCCAGTAAAGCTCACTCACAAGGAAACCAACATTGTTGATGTTTATATGAGATAAATTGTTCGATTACATGGTATACCCAAGACAATTGTGTTTGACAAAGATCCAAAATTTACATCAAATTTTTGGAAAGGATTATTTAAGGGATTTGGAACAAATTTGAATTTTAGTACAACTTATCATCTAGAATAAGATGGACAAACATAGAGGCTGAATCAAGTGATTGAGGATATGTTGAGGATGTATGTGATGGATAAACCATCAAAATTGGAAGACTACCTACACTTAGTAGAGTTTGCTTATAACAATGGGTAGCAAGCATCTCTAAAGATGAGCCCATTTGAGGCACTTTATGGCAGAAGGTGCAATACATCGGTAAGCTGGGATAACCCAACAGAAAGAGTAGTGGTTGGGCCATAATTACTTAGGGAAATGGAAGAGAAAATGTTGAAAATAAAACAGAATTTAAAGGCTGCCCAAGACAGGCAAAACAACGATGCTGATAAGGGCATAACTCACATCGAATTTCAAGTGGGGAACCATGTATTCTTGAAAGTGAAGGCCAACAAAAGTTCCCTTAAATTGGGAAATTGTTAAAAGATGGCAGCTCTCTATTGTAGACCGTTTGAAATCCTAGAGAGGATTAGGCTTGTAGCATACATTCTTGCCTTGCCTACATCAATGACCATTCATAATGTATTTCATGTATCACTGCTTAAGAAATATATACATGATGCTAATCATGTTATTGATTGGAATGTGATTCAGGTGGAGCAAGAAGGTGCTTTCCAAGTACATCTGATATGCATTCTGGACCGAAAAATCAAACATCTCTGGAATCGAGCCATAGGGATTTTAAAGGTCCAATGGACCTGGTACGGTCCCGAGGATGCAACTTGGGAGCATGAAGATGCTATGCAGGCAGAATACCCACATATTTTTGAGGATTTTTGAAATTTTGGTTGTATATGTGTACATAATGCACTGAGGACAGTGCATAATTAAGGGGAGAGGATTGTAATACCCATAGGTCGAACCCTAACTGTAAATTTAAATGCAAATGTACTTAAGCTAGTGAGCTATTTGATATCATTTTTGTATTCACCTTCCATGGTATAGTGCGCACATGTACTGCGCACTAAAATGATGAAGTGTGCACATTCTAGGATACTGCGCGCAACAAACTTAAGTGCGCGCGAATTTTGAGGCCAGAGAGCCTTTGTGTATATGTTGTTTTTTATAGGCTGGTGAACCAGTTATTATAAGCTAGGAGGCTTATGTGTTGAATTGGGTCGGAGAGCCTAGATGTTAAAGGTCAGTGAGCCTATTTTTTTATATGTCTTATTATTAATATAATACATCGCTGCGTGTAGACCGACCACGATAAAAGAGTATGGGGGACTAAACTCCACTAGTTAGGGAAAGGGGGGAATAAAAGTTAAGGATAAGGGGCTAAGCTAGGAGCTTAAGCCAAAAAGGAATATTATATTAATATTCCTTAAAGTATAAAGTATGGATAATTATTTTATCCTAAGTTCTAAGGATGGGGACAAGTGGACCAAAGTAGCTCTCAACATGAAAAGTGTAAAGTTGGGAACATGCATACATATATCTTGGACTTAGTTCATTTCCCTAGGGGGGCATCATCATTCACTCACTCATTCAGTTGTCCTCTGTGCCTTTCTATTACTATCACTGTACCCATACCCATACTCGTACCTGTACCTGGTTCGGTTAGGAGCTGGACTGAAGAAGTGGGTTGTCAGGCCCATGGGAGATTGAAGAGGCGGGTTATCAGGCCCATGATAAAATCTCTCGAGGTGAGAGAATTGTTGGGAATTAATTCTTGAAGGTGCTAAACTACAGCTACAGAGCTCTAAAACTTCATGTCCGACCTGTTGCTAAAGCCTGGAAAGGAAGTGGGGCAGTCGAAGGACTATTGAGCAGAGAAGGGGCACACTTCCTGGGGTGGGACATGCATGTGGGGAATGAGGGACTGTAGGCCATTAGTTTGAGTTGGCACATGTGATAGAGTTTTTCTTGTTGTCTGAGATACATCAACCTGGTTAGGAATCCCTTTACCCAGGTGGAGTTTAGTCCCAACTCGGGGGTGACCAACTATTGAGAGTGATGAGCACGTGGTCTAAGGCTGAGAGGTTCGTGGAAGGTGTGCACGTCATTGGTGATATTTTTACTAAGATAATTGTCAATTGTGTGTTAAATTACATGCTGCATTATTATTTATGTGTTTAATTTTATGGGTTTTTCCTATTTGTGGTTTATACCTGTCTTTATATTTATGGGTATTTCCTGTTTATGTTGCAAGTATATGTTTACTTTTATTTTCGTATGAATCTGTGCATTTACATAATGTATTTGTCTGTTTTAAATTATATATATAAAGTTCCGCAAGAGTTTATGTGTGTATATGTTTTAGTTTGCATACAGTTCGAAAATTTTATGTGGCATAGCGCAGTTGGATGTTGGGGATATTACAACACTTAGTTTCCCGACAATAATGCCATATCGTCAATCCCTTCACCTCATATATTCCTGACAACGTGCTGGCTCCTGACGACTATGTTTTCCCGACGATGAGGGCTCATTCCTATAAATATTAAAATAATGTTTAATCCCATGTACACACGCACTTAGAAATAAATATTAAAAAAAAGTTCCATGGGTATGAAATATGTGGTGGTCGTCGGAATTAGTCAAGGGTTCATCGTCGGGTAAGTTTGGGTGAGAGGTTAGTTCCCCTAGTAAATCCCGACGACGATGAAAACATTGGATGACTATAATTCCCATGGTACACCCTTTCCAAAGTGTGTTATCAAATCATCCTTTTGTAAATAAATTAAAATAATATATTGTGTGAAGGGTTGTCGAGGTTGGTAAGTGAGGTGAGATGAAAAGTAAAAGTTGATGGTAAGTCCTCATGAATTCTCCCATAAGTTTAGCTTAAAGTTTGAAATATAAGTTAAATGAATATCCAAAAATCCCTAGAAAATAGGAAATCCCTATAAAATAGGGATTCCTAGAAAATAAGACCTCGTGATGTGAAGTTTTAGGTGGAAAAGGGGAAAATAAAAAGGGTAAACTATATACAAGTTAGGTTTTTGTAAAAAGTAAAAAAAAAAAGTGAAAAGTGAAAATAAAAAACGTGAAAAATAAATTAAAATTGAAAATTTGATTTATTTTTCATTTCATTTTATTTTAAAATAAATTAAAGTTGAAATAAAAATCAAATAACATAAAAACCATATATACAAAACTAAAAGAAAACATTTACAAATAATAATAATATAATATAATATAATATAATATAATTACAAATTAGGAAAATTAGAGAGGTTGAGGTTCCATGTCCCTAAGGTTCCACTGATTATTGTTCCCCACCTAGGGGGCAAAATTCAGAAAAAGGTGTAAAAGGTAGGATTCATGAAACCAGATGCTATAGAGAGGAGCGAATATAAATGCAATCGAGGATGTGGCGATTCGGCTGAAATGAAGGGAAATAGATGAAGGAGGAAGGACGACGCTCCATGCTATGATTTAACATCGCAAGTAGCAATAAGCAGAAGAAAAAAGGTCGATGCTAACCCAACGTATGAAACATGCTGGTCCACTTCAACATGCACATATCAAAGGGAGGACAAGATCATATCACAAGGAGCGGGAGCGCCATCAAGTCCAGGAAAATGTCCTTATGCCGAACACTATGGGTGAATGTGACAGATAACTAACATGCGTCAAGAGACATCTCGACAAGGATTCATAATCAAGAGTGAGAATGGGATTTTTTCATGGGGTAAGACTAAGAGAGGACCGGATACAAACCAATATGAAAAGGTTCGAGGACAGGATCACGTGAAAGGTGGGTCTGACAGCCTTTGGGTAACTGCAAGCGGAGGTAATCTGCTTCCCAACAAGGAGAAACCATGGAAAGAATCGAGGTCGAGGGTGTGGACAAGGATCAAGAAATCCCCCCATAGGCTTCTTAAGGTTGGAGCGGTCACTTGAATGAAGTGTCTCCACAAACCTGCTCCTGCAAAAAACATGAATGAGATCAACCATATGATTAAAAGAAGACATGCCAATACAATAAACAATATATTCCCTGCCTTTAAACCAATTCATAAGAGAATGCTAGTTTTATTCAGTGATAACATGGTGACTGTAAATGAGTGTTCTGAAACTACATGTGCCAAGTCTTAACTCAAAATAAGGATCATGTAGTACACGATTTAGACTTAGAGTTAGAAATAGGTGAGTAGATTCTGCATGCTAAATCATAATGATGAAAACATGAAGCACAAGCGTGCCAACATAAAGATGCATAGTTTGATTTCGTCAATCGGGACATGCAATAGAACAAACCATGCAACCACATTAGATTACCGAGCACTTAGGAATCAACAAAAGGTCAGAAGATGACATATCAATTCCATCATACAATTGTCGACAAAAACATCATAGGTCAAGAGACAACATGAAGACATTTGAAATCATCAGATCAAGAGAAATAACCAACACCCATAAAATACAATCATCAATCAAGATAAAACTCCCATCTCCCTTAATGTAGGCAAAGAGATAGCACTAGGCTCAAGCAGTAGAGGATTAGGCAATATGATTGAAATTTTTGTAGGGGGGGCCTTTCCTTTCGCTTGTAAAAGCAAAAGTAAAGGTGGGTTGTTGCGGCTACAACACGTTGTTTTTCTTCAAACAAACAACAACAATGGGTGCAATTGTTACCATTGGAAGAATGGTGGTACAACAATTCCTATCATACAACAACCAAAATGACACCATATGAAACAGTGTATGGCCAATGACCACCTACAATAACTT
Source organism: Picea engelmannii (assembly GCA_009831015.1). Classification (NCBI taxonomy): domain Eukaryota; kingdom Viridiplantae; phylum Streptophyta; class Pinopsida; order Pinales; family Pinaceae; genus Picea; species Picea engelmannii. Next base: position 2,165,071 of record ML781851.1, on the reverse strand, counting down.
CATATCTTCTAGGCACATCAAAGGTCTAGGTTATTGATAAGTTGTTGCAAGGTAGAGAAACTACCCTTGTGGCTTTGAAGGATAACCTCCACACGACCCAAAATCATATGAAGTAACAAGCTAACCAACAACTTTCTAAAAGGGTTTTCCAAGAAGGTGATCAAGTGTTTCTCCGAATCCAACCTTACAAGCAAACCTCACTCAAAGCCCATGGCCACCACAAGTTGGCACCCAAATTTTATGGCCCCTATTAGATTATCAAACGTATTGGTCCAATTGCCTACAAATTGGAACTTCCAGTTTCCTCCAAAATACATCTGATGTTCCATGTTTCTTGTTTGAAGAAAGTGGTGGGTCATAATTGTAGGGTTCAAACCATCTTGTCTGAATTAGATGAAGAAGACTCCATTTGGCTGCAACTAGAATCCATCCTCAACGTGCACGAGCATCACTTACATGGCCGAACTATCAAAGAAGTGTTGATCTAGTGGAAGGACATGTCTCTGGAGGATGCAACTTAGGAACTAGAGACCATACTGCAACAATTTCCACATCTTCAGCCTTGGGGAAAAGACTGCTTTTTAAGGAAGAGGGTTTGTTAGGATTTGATCCTAACCCCTCTTAGTTGGTCATTAGTTAGCATGATATATTTCCATGTAATAAAGGCCGACATTAGTTAATAAGGCCTATTAAATAAATGTGAACAAGTCAATGTAAGAAGATCTAATAGAAGCTTCCACTTCTAGAAAGATCTTCCTCTAGAATGTTCTCTAGAAGATAGAATTAGTATAAATAAGAGTAGAAGGTATGAGAAATCCTATCTTGAGAAAGTATTGTAATAGAGATCTGCTCTGTTGGAGGTCTCCCCCTCGAAGAGGCAATTGAACATTTCTTTCTTTGAATAAAGGTATTATTTATGGTATTTCTCTCTAAATATTTTGATGTTCCCTTGATAATTTCTAAATATTCTCGTTTCTGCATAATAAATTACATCTGATACATTACAACATCTCAACAAAATCTACAATAAACATGTCATATATAGATCTCAAGTCGATATAAAACAATCAATATTCATGTCAATCAATACCACTACTAGCTATGTCCACCACCAAAGCCAGATGCGTCAGTGTCTCTACTACCAGAAGTAGATCCTCTATCATGACCAACTGTGTCAAAAATAAATGTCAACAAAAGTGCACTATCAAATGTATCTCTATCAAGATCATCAAGATGTGTAGTAGTACCAGATGTGAACAAAGTTTCCAAAGCATCAAAAGCTTGTGACACATGTGGAGGAAGAGGAGGAGGATTAGTGGATGAGGACAAATGTGGAGGAGAAGGACATTGATCGATGGATGGTGACACAAGTGGAGGAGGAGGAGGAGGATCAATGGAATATGGAGACGCATGCAGGGGAGAAGCAGGAGGAGGAGTAGGATGATTCATGTTCAGACACATGTGGAGGGAAAGTAGGAGGAGGAGGAGGATTGAACGCGGATGCAGGTCTAGACACATGTGGAGGGGAAGAAGGAAGAAGAGGAGGATCAGATGTGGATGCAGGTTTAGACACATGTGGAGGGGAAGAAAGAGGATCGATAGATGGTGCAACTGACTCATGTGGAGAAGAATCGGGAGGAGGAGGAGGACCATGTGATGGAGTAGAGGATGTGGTTGGCTCTGCTGATGAGCTAGATGGAGTGAGATCACGAGCAACACCCCTCAACATCTCTATGAGGTTGACAACACTAATAATATGACATATCAACAATGTCATGTCACAATGAAAACTCCATATCGTAGAGAGATCCTCTACCCGTAATATGTCTCTAACGGATGCAGGTACCACTCCGTGACTAGTCATGACATTGCATAACTAATCCACCACTTCTATTTGGACTCTTCGATTCAACCTACGTGGAATGTGGGGTCTCTGTATTAGAGGCTGGTTCTCTACCTCCTCCATCATCTCATCCTCATGTTGGGGAGGCTCATCCCCAACATATGTGCCAATATCTGCAAAACAATAGATAATAATAATAAGATAATTGAAACAAAATGTTACAATAAATTACATATGCATTAAATAAGACATAAAAATATGCAACTAGATTTATCAAAACATAATGAAAATATTACCTCTCTCATCTGCTAGCTCGACTATTGTAAATCAAAGGTTTGGACATCTTCTCCAATCCATCCCCGGGTACTGCACAATATTGAGGACATGATTTTCCTCGCTAGCATATAAATCACATACATCCCTACTGACTTGAGAAATGGGAAACTCGAATTGACCCTTCATGTGCATCAACTTCCCCCACATGTGCATACACGCATCAAGCATAGGCCTAGCCAGAAAGTGGGGTCATAGTGGTTGAGTGGCATGAACCCTCTTAAAAAACAGTGTAAATAATTTTGATGTGAATGGGAAAAATCTCGTCCCATGTAAAATGATGTGACAATGATCTAATGCACGACAAAACTGTCTCAAAAAAATATCTGACCACCTAATCAATCGGGGTCTCTGCAATAAAATATCTACATGATACAATATATAGAAACTAATGTGCTACCCATCAAAGCTATACTGTGACAATGCCGAAATAATAAGACATAGGAACCTAACGTCCTCTCTACCAAATGAACTAATCCCTAGCTGACCACCATGAACTTTGAACTCCGAAGAGGAATAAACCTCTAACTGGACATATCTATGCACATATGCTAGCTGGATCTCTCTTGTAACACTAGGCGGTAGCGCAGGGAAATGGAGAAAAGCCTCCCCCCTCCTAGACAACCTAATGATGAAATAGACATCCTACATCGTGGGATGATACCACAAAATTGGACCAACCTTGAACAACTATCACCCATGATCCCAACAACAGATAAATTGTTGTAACAACAAAGAGTTCCCCCTTAGGATGTACCATATTGATAAAACTTCAAGAGGCCAACATCCATCAAAATGTCATGTGTCGACTATGAAATAGAGCAAGGTAACAACTCCCTCTCCCTCTCTTTGGCCTCCCACTAATGCACAAATGTGTGTGTCTCGTCCTGCTGCTATTGTTGCTCCTCCTCCTCTCATCATTGTCGTCTCTGATTCACATACAAATATTAGTAGGCACACATATATAGATAAAATAATTTGAAATTATAAAACAAACACATATATAAATGACATGTATATAAAAAAATATAAATATATTTTTTTTGCAAAAAATCTAAAAAAGTTATTAGTGTGCCTCAAACAAAACATACGCCCCGTCGACAGTGTGCGATATTAGACAAACAATAATGTTGTGTGGTGCTATTAGTAATACACACCAGTGCCATGTTTCTTGTCGCACCACTACATATTTTAGCGGTGTGTCCCATAAGACGCACTGCACCGGTAAATTGTGAAATAATCGACATGGTGTCATGCTCTTTGCAACACCGGTGCATTGTTTATACCTAAAGGCACTACTAGGTTTAATGGTTCCATTGCAAATTGAGTGGTGCGATGTGTTAATATGAATGCACCGGTGCAAACATGTTATTGTAGCACTGCCATTATGTTTTGTGGTATGTTGGCTTGTATAGAGCACTAATAATGGGGTGTCTAATGAAACACCTTGGCACGTGAAATTGTACAATATTTTTCCCCGTGTAGTGCTTTTAACTGCATCGGTCTTTTAACTGCATCGGTTCATTTCGTTAACAAAGATGCATTGCAATGCTAAAATTTATGGTGCACAAAATCCTTGGTGCCCTTTGTTAAATTGAAAGCGTTGGTGCACCCATTTTATGAGAGCACCAACATGATGTTTAGCAGTGTGTTGTATTATTAATGCACCATGAATGGGGCCTTACAAAAGACGAACAAGGATTCTTATTTTTCAAAACCCGTCACAATGCGCACTTTTAGCATTTATGCACCGATGTTCTATGCTTATTGTTGCACCACCATAGATTGCAGCGATGCATCTAATAAGTCACATCGCTCTGATAGATTATTAAAAACATGGCTCGGTGTCATTGTATTTACAACACCGATGCATTTGTTGGATTGATGGGCACCACTAGGTTAAATCACTTTATCACAATTGAAGCAGTGCAATGTGTTACTATTAACGCACTGATGCTACCGTGATAGTGTGGCACTGACATTTTGTTCAGTGGTGCGTTGTAAAGGATAGAGCACTAGGAGTGAGGAGTTCAACGAGACACCCCAATATGCCAAGTCAGGAAATACATGTCCCAATGCAGTTTGTAAACAACACCGGTGTGTTTGGTTAAAATGGTTGCCCCACTATGTTAAATTTTATAAATAGTTAAGTTAGTGGTGTGGTTAACTAAGTGAAATGTATCGGTGCTAGGCGAAGCCAATTATGCGTTGGTTGCGGGGAATTCCAAAGGACACACCACTTTGTAAAGGATAGAGCATCGAGAGCGAGGCGTTCAATGAGACACCCCGATATGCCAAGTCAGGAAATACATGTCCCAATGCAATTTTGTAAACAACACCCGTGTGTTTGGTTAAAATGGTTTCCCCACTATGTTAAATTTTATAAATCGTTAAATTAGCAATGTGGTTAATTAAGTGAAATGTATCGGTGCTAGGCGAAGCCAATTATGCACTGGTTGCAGGGCATTCCAAAGGACACGCCGCTTCTTTTTTAAATTTATCGTGGTGCTCTTGCTTGAATGACACCGATGTGTACATATATATGAGATGCACCAGGGGTGGTGCTTACTATGAATTTAAAACATTATGAATTGCTTTCGGGCGAGCCAAGTGTTCATGCGAACCACACGAAATTGGAAAAACAAATTGAAAAAAATCCAATTTTCAAGCTAAATTCAAATTTTAATTGGATGGAAATTCAAATAGGAAGGTAATAAACTGTCCATTGAATGTAGCTTGGGTGGTTGGGAGGAATGATTGTTTTATTTTTATATTTTTAGATAGAAATAGATATTGTTTATATTAGAAAAACAATGGAGATACCACTGGACCGATTACATAGATATGCTTTTGTTTCCCCCACAGAAAATGGTCTTATTTCAAAATTACAGCTAATAACCCATGCCCAAGTCTTGAACTATAGACAAAAGGAGCTCCAAAGTTTGTTGAATAACTTATACAGAAATCAAACTGTAAACCAAAAGGACTATTTATATATCTAGAATTTCTATATGACTTCACTACAAAATAAAACGATACAACATTCATTTATCACTGATACCCGGTACACCGCTTTGTTTCTGAGAAGAACAAGCGGGCTCAAATTCCTTGGAAATCTGCCTCTCCAAAATCAAATGTCCCACCTGCATTTCCAATTTGATGACCCAGTTTGCAAGCTCCTAATTATTGTCTGTCTGGTGATTGATTCTCTTCGCTTCTTGATTGACAGTGTCCATCGACTCCTCCCTTAGTTGCAACATGTCTTCCTCTACCATCTCGAAGTGTCAACCTGCCTCTTCATCAAGTCTGCTCACCATTCTCCTTTGTTCCCTCAACTTTCACCGCAATAACTTCACTTCCCTCTCTAAACGTTGTATTCTAGCTTCTCCACCAGACCCGAAGCTATCACTGGAATCCATAATTTCCACAACCAAACTACCGCCAATGAGAATGTGACTTGTAGAGTAAGGGGAATAATTCAAATGAGCACAATTCCTTGTATTGAAGAGACGTGCACCTAAACCGGTCATAATTTTCCATGATTGTAAAATCTTCACGAGTCTCATCACACTTCATGAATCCTCTTTGGCTCTGTTATTTAGGATGACACTAGACAGGAGGGTATCAACTGTCTGTACTCCACATACCTTTGTTGCCTTCAGACCACATACTTGTTCCCTTCTTGCAGTTATTATAGCAGGTACAAAACCTCTTGCTTCTGCCACAAAGACAACCAGTTGTCGCTTCCATCCACTACCTCGTGCTTTCTTTCCATGAAATATCCCCCAATTCATACATAAGATCCAACACAAAGAGCGCGAGTTGGTTAGGGCAACGAGGTCCAATGTGTAGCACAATTTGGATGAAGTTCCCCTTTGCTTAGAAGGGTGAATATATTAGCCGCCTTTTTTATTTCATAGTTCAAGGTTCTTAGAATATGGTAAAATTCAATTTTGAGAAAGGTTTGGGCTAGCATGTGAATTTTCTTAAGGATCTGATGAAATATCATATTATTAGGCTGAAAAGAGGTGACTAAAGCGCTTATTAGAAGGTGGGAGTCCCCAAAAACTATCACTTCTATATTTCCAAGAGTCTTCGGCTGAATTAGACCCTGCCACAGTGCCAAAGCTTCAACTATGTTATTTGTGTCTTCGTCAATGCCCTAAGAATACTCTAATTTAGTCATTTCATCGGTATTGATGATAATCCCTCCCCCTCCTGCCACCCTTGGATTGCCTTTCGAAGCACCATCGAAGAAGAGATTGTATTTTTAAATTTCATTCTCCAACTTGTAAAATTGTCGTGATCCAGTCTAATTTCCCAATCTTTTTTATCCCTGAGAGGCAATGGGGGAGGGCCTTCGGGCGAGAGACTGAAGCTAAGCATCCAATTTTCTTCCTCAGGTAAAAGAGTGTAATTATTCACAGGGAGAGTATGAGCTTGGAGACACTCTCCCATGAGTGATTTTTCTCTGACTACAACCTGGGCATGGGATGAAGTTGATTCTCTAAAGGTAAGAGCATTGTGTTCCAACCACAACTTCCAAACAATAACTCTTGGAAGAGTCAACCAACATAATTTGAGTCTGAATTTCTTAGTGAAGGGAAAGGGGAAAAGCGATTCCCACATATTGAAGAAGGCATTGAGATTTTCTAGAAAAGTAATTTTCTCTGCCTAGGGGGCAAGAGCCAACCCCCAAACTTCCTCCGCGAAGGTACATTCAAAGAATAAATGAATTGAGGTTTCTTCTTGTGAAAGACAGAGAGGGCATCGCGATGGACCAACCAAACCTTTCTTCTTCATATTTTCCCCTCTGAGAATGTTTTCATGGAAAAGGGTCCAGACAAACATATCAACCATAGGAAGGATTTTGAGTTTCCATATCCCTTTCCATACTGTAGGGTTTAGGGGCACATGGGGGATTGTTTTCAAGCATCTGTAGCCTTGCGCCAAATAATAGGTCCTAGAATTGGTTCCCCATCCTCTTTTGTCCTTGGAAGAAGCAACAATGGGAGATTTTCCCTGGAGTAAAGAGAGAAACAATTATTTCCCACCTTCAAGATGTCTAGGGCAATCAAGGATCTGCCATCCTTTCCATGATATTTTTGCATCAGTGTTCCATTCTGAGATGTCCCAGAGAGATTTTAGTCTTTGATATTGGAGCCAAATTTTGAGGTTGGATAGATCAACATTAGTAGTCAAAGGATGATTTCCTAATATCGAGTCCTACCAAATGTTTATATTTTTACCATTCCTAGGAATCCAAGTTAAAGAAGTCTTGAAGAAAGGGAGCGCCTGATGGAAAATAGAGAAAATAAGAGATCCTTTTTTAAATTTTGGATCTTTGTCTAGACATTTTTTCCTTGTTCTCGAAAAGTGTTTTTTGCACAACACTTGCTTGCACCAAGATGACTTACCTGTTACCAAGTGTTAGAGGATCTTGGCTACAAGAGCAAGGTTTTGCAGGTGGAGATATCTGATTGGAGCCCCCCTTCCATTAGAGGTTTTTTAATTTCCCCCCAGCTGACCAACACTAGCTTTTTATCGTTGCCTTTGCCCCCTTTCCACATAAAACTTTGAAGGATTATTTCAAACTTATTGAGAGTACTAGAAGGGGCTAAAAGAATAGATAATTGATATATCAGAATGCTAGAGAGAACATATTTGATTAAAACCACTTTCTCTGCCAAATTTAACCAGGAGGCAGCCCATGAGTTGATTCTTGCCTTTAGTTTATCTAGCAACAGAATCCAAACTGAAGATTTTAGAGATGTTTTGAAAATAGGAACCCTTAGATATTTGAGGAATTCCCATTGTGTTTTTCTTTCAATCTCCAGTATTCTTTATATTTCAACCATCTCCCTGTTCCAACGATATATTTGGCTCTTCCTATGATTAATATTGCTTTCCGAAACAATGCAATAACGTCTAATTCGAGCTTGAATTTGCGTGCTATTTGGATGCTGGCCCCTCCCAGAAGCAAAGTATCATCTGCAAAATGAGCGTGATTGATTTTTTTTACTCCCCTAGCCATTCTTAGAACCAACAAATCTTGTTATTGTCGGCAGTGCTCTAGTTGGAAGCTGAGTATAGAGGCTTGAATTGCGTAGAAGAGGGGGTAGAGTGGACACCCTTGTCTCGAGCCTCTTGAGGCTTGGACAAAGTCAGTTGCTTGACCATTTACTAAGGGGGCTATCCAAGGTGCACTTATGCAGGCTTTCACCCAACGAATAAACTCTGGGGCGAAGCCAAAGTGGCTCATAACCTGAAAAAGGAACACATGACAAAATCTATCAAAAACGTTAGCAAGATCAAGCTTTACAACCATACCTTTTTTGCGTTGTAACATGCTTGAATGAAGAGCTTCTTGCACCAAAATAATATTATCCAAAATCTTTCATCCCTTGACGAATCCGCCTGGATTCTCTAGAATGATTGATGGAAGCACTCCTTTTAGGTGAGTGGCCATCACCTTAGTAATGATTTTATAGCCAATATTACAGAGCAAAATGGGTCAGAATCTATCAAAGGAAGCAACGAATTTTTCTTTCGGGATGAGAGCTAAGAAGGCCAAGTTGGTGCTCCCTCCTATCCTATCACATTGTTGGGACTTCATGACCATTCTATACAGATCCTTCTTGATGGTTTGCCAACATACCTTAGGGAAATGAGCAGTGAATCTGTCTATCCCTTGGGCTTTATAGGGTTCCATTTACGCCAGAGCTTGTTTAATTTCTTTCCTAGTGATAGGGACTATTAGTTGTTGATTGATCCCTTTCTGAATTTTGTTAGGGATTAATTCCAGGATGCTTTGTTGCATTTCCCCTTGTGGAAAATATTCTTCGGTGTATATTTCCTTGAAGTGCTTATGAGCTTCCTCTTTTACTCTGGTGAAATATGTTATGGATTGTCCTTGAACTTGGATCTGAAAGACATATTTAAATTGTTTTCTTGCTTCCACCTATTTGTGAAAGAAGGTTGTATTCCAATCTCCTTCCTGCAACCAGAGGCTTCTAGATGTATGCCTCCAATATTCTTCTTCCCCTCGACAAGCTGAATGGAGAGAACGATGAAGGGTTGCTTCCTTTTCCAAGCCTTCCGCATTTACTTCCTCTCCTTCCATGTTGATTTGGTGGGTATCCAAATTCTGTTGTGATTCGAAACGTTGTTGCACTGGGGTTTTCTTAGCTTTATCCCATGCTTTTAAAGCTCTCTTGAGTCTTCAGAGATTTTCTTCCCAGACATAGACGAGGTAGACTGAAATTGGAGCTTCCAGATTTCTTGGACCACTTCCTGGAAACCTTCTAGCTGGACTTAGAGAGGGCTGAAACGAAATGGAATAGGCCCAAGATTATACTCTTTTTTGATTTCCAATAAAATAGGTCTGTGATTGGAGCCATTGAAGGGGAGAATTTTGGAAGAAGGATTCAACCCCAGTAGGAGGAAGGAATTTTGCACCAAAACTCTATCTAAACCGACTTCTATATAACTAGGCCCAAGCCTTTTGTTTGACCAAGTATACTTCCCTCTCAAGGGTTTAATGTCCTCAAGGTCCCAATCCTAAATGAGTTCATCCACCCATTCTCTGATTGGATCTCTAACCACCGAGATCCCTCATTTTTTAGATGAGTTGAGGACCACATTTAGATCTCCAGCTAGAATAATGTTTTCCAAATGGAGGTCACCAAGAATTTCACGGATAAGGTCCCAACAGTTTTTATTTTCAGACAAAAGTACTGGAGCGTAAATATTAAACAAACATACCTGGTTTCTTGAGTCTTTTTGATGAAGTTGTGTAAAAATCCAATGACTGCAAGATCTTGTGAGCACCAAATCAACCTTGGAGGTATCTGAGAGTGAACCAATCCCTTCAGATGCCCCTCTAGCGCTAACGGCTACACCTTCCCCTTTTTTCCAAAAATTCTTTCTTGAGAGGAGGAACTCCTTGTCCTCCAATTTAATCTCCTGGATTAGTAGGATGTCTGGATTTGAAATACAAATCAATTCTTTCATAGCTTCTTCTTTATTTCTACTCCCTAAACTCCTACAATTCTAAGAGACTACTTTCATTACTTACTTCTGGTTATTGTGGGGGGCCCCTTAGGAGGTTTCCCTTGCTGTCCGGTAGGTCTTGGATTCCCAAAGCATCTTTTCTAATGTTGGATGTGAGCCTTGAACCTTATCCTTGTAGGTGGTTGTATCCCTCCTTTCTTTATCTTATTTCTGACCTCTTGTTGAATTCTTATTTGCTACCCGAGACGATCCTATTTAACCTTCCTCTTCTTCAGAGTCTTCCTCTCCCGAGTCTTCATTAGATCTCTCATGCTTTTCAACCACTTCTGCTCCTGTTTCGACAGTAGGGGACTGGTCCTTGGGAGGAGGACCATTCTTCTTCGAAATGGGTTCATGTGTCGAAGATTCCCTTTGAGTTCCCTTTTCTTCTTCTTCCATAAGGTTTTCCAACGCAGTGAAGCTATTCCCGCTTGTTCTTGGGGGGTTTTGCGACACCTGACCCTTGCTTGAAGTTGAAGGGTTAGGCCTCTTATTTCCTTCTCGGGACCTGAACCAGTCTTGGAGTTTGGCCTTGCCTTCTTGGCTTGCTGCCAACTTTCATTTTTCTCTTTCTCTTGATGTGTTGGTTGATTCTTTGGGAAGTTCTTGTGGAAATGACCATACTCATGACAACCTCTGCATTTGAATGGAAGTTGCTCATAGTCCAGCTTCGGGAAATGCGACCAGTCCCCCACAATTAGCTTGATAGCTTCTAGCAGGTATGATTCAAGATCCACTTCAACACAGATCTAGGCATAAGAGTATTGGTCCTTCAGATCTGGCTTGTCATTATACCGGCCTAGGGTGTTTCTGATAGAATGCAAAGAGTTCAGGGTCCAGCGATGGATCGACATATTGGGTAACCGGACCCAGACTAGAACCACCTTAGGAACATCTGTTGAGGGATCAAAATCGGGCGTCCAACAGTTTAAATACATACCCTTCGACCCCATGAAATAGGGACCAATCCTGAAAATCAAATCTTTGTCTTCCTTGGAGAAAAATTTGAAGAGGAAAAACCCTCTTCCCACCGAATAGGAGGTGAGACTTTGTGACATTAACGGGCACTAGTTCTTTTGAACCCAATTTTTCATGGTTTTTGGAGCTGGCTTTTGGACATGAACGGGCACTAGTTCTTTCCGTCGAAAACCAGTGCCCTATCTTCCAGAGATATTGCTAAACGCATACGTTGCTATGGAGGAAGGGCGACCACCGAGATTTCATCAAGCTTTTTAACGAACTTGGGAGGAACACCTCCTGCTATTTTTTTACCTTGCGAAGCAATAAGGCGCTTGAAGGCTGCGACTTAAGGTGGAAAAGGAGGAGGAGAGGGTGATGGATCACTGCCCCTAAGATAATCCATGGAGAACATCAGAGAGAGAGTGCGTGAAGGCCCTAGCGAGATTTTTTGTTAGGCACCCAATTAGTAAAATATATGCTTATTATCTTATAAACACTTGGAAGAAATTCATGGACTCGTAGTTGGGAGGAATGATTGTTACCCTCCCCACCTGGGTTCAATTCCTTGTGAGTGAAATGTTGTGCCCTTAAATGGGTCTCTAATATGCTCTTCTTCTTGAGCCCCCAATATTCCAAAAATGCTTGGCCTCCCCATGTTCTCTCGCGGATTTCGGGGGGGTATCCATGGACATAGCGAGCACTTATATTTGGTGTCGTGAACCACATGAAAAAAAATGAAGGTAATAAACAATTTACATGGCCTCTTATGTCTCGAGGAGGCATGGTTTCACCATTGAGAGGAAATGAAAATTCGTGGCAATTTCTAAAATTTGGAAATGTGTGGAATCTAACAATGGAGCTATCTAAGTCATTGTAGAGCACCAAAAACATGGCATATTTGGAAGGAGGGTGAGCACCAGTGCTTGCTTGAGAGTTTGGAAGCACAAGATGCATTGTAACAATGAAAATTGGTTTGGTAATTTTTTAAGTTATTTACCCTATCGCGATGCAACTGACAACAGAGAGGCGCACTGGTGCATAATGTTCAATGACACCGGTGCGTGTAATTTTTTTATTATAAAGTATGATGGTGCTTTTGAACATTGACACATCAATGCTTCATTGTTTACGTACACACTGATGTGTATCTACCCTAAAGGCACATCAATAAAAGAAACCTCTGGTTGCCCGCCTTTGCTAACAACCCCCACTGTAAACAAAGAAGGGATATATTTTTCGAGGAGATTCCATAAAAACTGGGTTCTTTTCCAGGAAAATTGAAATTTGATTGTTGTTATTTATCTTCATAACTTGTTGCTCAAATCCAATCCCTGAACATAGTTTATGCAACCATACAACTTCTTTGCTTGGATGAGTAGTTGCCATGTATTCAACTTATGTTGTCGACAAGGCTATAATTTCCTATCTCTTACTCATCGAATTGATTGATCCACTGGACATCTTGAACATAAATCAACTAGTCGATCTTCTTCGATCAAGATCTCTAGCCCAGTTGACATTGACAAAGCCATGTACATTCACTTCTCTGTCAGTTTTAGGTTTCCCTTGGTAATAGATTGCATATTCTATTGTGCCATGCAAGTACCTGAACACACTCTTGACAATAGTCAAGTGCTATTTGTAACACCATGTTTCCCCCCAGTCTGTAAAAATAACTATACTGGCCAAGTATTGTGGAAAACTCGGAAATGTGAATGTGTGATGTGAATGGAACTTGGGAAAAAGGTCGATGAATGTGAATAATATTATGAATATATATATTGCAGGACTGTTGAGAGGGGGTGTGCTAAAAAAGAGACCACGATGGCTGAAGAAAGGTAGTGGAAGGCACCTGGAATGCTGGAATTAACTTCCACCGAAACCAATACCGTATTTGGACTTCACTGGCCCAAAGAACCAAGAGCGGCTCGCTGGCCCCAAATTAAATGACTCGCTAGGTTGGTAGGTAAAGGGCTCCTCATGAGTAATGAGGGATGGGGGTGAACCGCCCATCCATAGAGTCCTCATACCTGACCATCGCGAGGAAGATCGTGCCACACACAACCTTGTCGAAAGGAGAAAAGGCAGGAAGAGTGTGCGATCAATGGGGCAGATGCGAGGGGAAGAAAAGAAGGAAAAGAACTCTGGAAAAATACAGAGTGAGTGATAACAGAGAAGAAGGAGAGTAACCTTCGTTCTTGGTCACTGGCAAAACAAAGACTCAGTCTCACAACATTGTGGTCTCAGCTCGGGGGTGGCTAGTGGTAAATCCATTGGGAGTCGTTGATCCTACGGTTGGGTGGAAACGAGCACCCCTCTCAGCAGTTGCAATCACATTTGGTGTTATTTTTTATAAGTGTTTTACATCTTGCATCTTGAAATGTATATTCTGACATTTATGATCATAGTCTGTGAAATTATAAATGGTTTCAGTATAAGGCTGTCTGTGTGGTGTTTTGACTAGAAATGGTGGTTGCATGCTTATAATGGAAAGACTACATATGGTTTATGTTTTATAAATCGTTATATATATGTATATCGATCTAATTCAGACTTCAAGTCTATTCTCGGGAAACCTATACCCTTATCCGTCTCAGGTAATACTCTGGATAGATTCTCCCCATAGAGACACCCTTCTTGGAAAGCTTACCAAGAACCTGAAAAAGGATTTGAAGGCACAAGTCTTAGTAATCCTGCACGAGGAAGAATCGTCCTCTTAAAATCCCGATATTTCGGCATTTCGACACCCGGGGTATCCAAGTGCGAGCCCTCTCATACTCGCAAGTCCCGAAAGAGGAGTTGTATTGAGATTTCGGAGGTCTCGAGGACAAGAGATCGGGACACTCCATGGTGGAAGTCCCGAAATAGATCTGGACCGTCCGATTAAGGGAGGACACGTGTCACGAGATCACCCATTTCAGGGATTCGGACATCGGGAAACAAAAGAGGAAGGTGAGCATTTTGACTTCGCACCTGGCGAAATCCCGATACGGCCAGGACCGTCGGATCGGGGGAGGCTTATAGCCATTGATCTCCCTTTGGAGGGGAACCTCGGAGATTACGGAGTTTTAGGGATTCGAAAGGGAGAGGAAGAGACATCGCATCGCGATTCCCCAAATCGCAAAAGCCGGTAAGTGCTTTGTCGATTTAGCGCGTGGTCACAGAACAGGGTCACGTGGACAAGACCCAAGCGGGGAGCTTGTCACCCGCCAACCCTTTCGGGGTTTGACATTTCGGCATTTCGGGGTTTGCAGAGTCGAAAGACTCGACTTGCTTATATCGTTGAGTCGCGAAATGCGAAAAGGCGCCTAGTTGTTTGGCCGGTGGTCATAACCGATGATCACATGGAGGTGGAAAAGGGAAGAGCTAGCCTGCGCTAAGCCCCCGTAGGACTTCGGGGATTCTGTCCCTCGAGAAAAGGCAAAAAAAATAATTATTATGCCGTAGTGGGTGTGTTACAAATTGGTATCAGAGCATGGTTACAACACTTGGCCTGCTTAGGCTCATGAATGAGTTGTGCGGAAGCTCCATTCGAAACACTCCTAAAAGGGGTGACCCCCTGTCTTAACCTTCCTAATCAAAAGATGAAGTTAAGAATTAAAAACCCCTATTGTGTGTGTGTACATGTGAAAATATGAATTATGTACTGGTTATAAATAAATGTAAATATTGACTAACAACCAACATTTTTTCCTTTTGCACACAAGCGGAAGATAAACCGCATGAAATTATCAACGCATAGTATGGTGACTCACCATGAAGTGGGAGAGGGCTCCCATAATAGAGACGAAGAGTCTGATGAAAGGAGGGCAGTAGGGACCCCTCCAGATCTAGCTGGGACTGTGAGGAGTCTCATGGTCGAATTACAAAGCTGCAAGGCTGACAATGAAAGGATGATGAAAGAACAAGAAAATAAAACATAAATTAACGCGGTTTTACTACAGAGTTTATCTGATCTACAAAGAAAAATGCAGCATGAACCTGAAACTCAGAAACATGGTCATATCAATGGACACACTGAGAGGAGCACCTCGAAAAAGGTCCACCCCAAAGGTAAAGGAAAAGCGTCGGATGATTCCTCTGAGAAGGAAGTGGACGATTCAGAGGGCTCTTCTAGCAGCATAACCAGTTCCTATTCCTGAAGGAAACAGAAGAAGCAAAAGTCTTCCAAAGGTCGTAAATTCGAAGAATTCATAAAA
>ML781851.1:2136296-2147856 GCA_009831015.1 Picea engelmannii | reverse complement strand
TGACCAATGCCCCTGCCACTTTTATGTGCTTGATGAACAATGTACTCAACAAGTTCCTAGACAAATTTGTGCTTGTTTTTATTGACGATATATTAATTTACTCCAAGAACAGAAAAGAGCATGAAGAGCATCTTGGACTTGTGTTGAAAGTGCTAAGAGAACATCCTCTCTATGCCAAATTCAGCAAATGTGAATTCTTCTAGAAGAAAATACATTACTTAGGCCATGTTCTATCCGAAGAAGGAGTAGCAGTAGACGCTGACAAAATCAGGTCTATCATGGAATGACCTACCCTAAAGGATGTTTCAGATATCAGATCCTTTATTGGATTAGCAGGATACTATAGGATATTTATAAAAGGATTCTCCAAGATTGGTTGTCCAATAACTGCCCTCCAGAAGAAAGGGACAAAATTCCTGTGGACACAGAAATGTGAAGAAAGATTTCAAACCCTGAAACATCTACTGACCCATGCACCCGTGCTGAAGATCATCGATCCAGAAGCTGACTTCCTCGTGTGCACAAATGCCTGTAAGGAAGGGCTCAGAGGAGTCCTTATGCAGGGAGGAAGTGTGATCTGCTATGAATCCCGAAAATTGAACGAGCATGAAGTCAACTATGTGACCCATGATCTAGAGCTAGTTGCCATAGTGCATGCCTTGAAAATGTGGAGGCATTACCGCCTGGGAAGAAAATTTGTACTTATGACAGATCACTATGGATTGCGATACCTGTTTGATCAACCAAAGCTCAATGCTAGACAAGCTAGGTGGATGGCTCTCCTTAGAAAGTTTGATTTTGAGATCAAACACATTAAAGGAAATGAAAATAGGGTGGCCGATGCCCTTAGCAGAAGTATGAAAACAATTCACCTAGCAACAGTGAGCACCTGCAAGACGGATGTCAAAGAAAGAGTTAGAAATGCACAAGAAATAGATCCCTTCGTCCAGACCGTGACCATGCACCTACAACAAGAACCCGCCGGAGTAAAATATGAAGGCTACCAGATGACCAAAGGAGGTCTGCTCACTTACAGAAGAAGATTTTATATTCCAGATTGTGACGACTTGAAGAGGTTCATACTTGATGAACTACATAAAAGACCCTATTCTGGTCATCCAAGATACCAAAAGATGATCACGACCACCAGGAAACAATTCTATTGGCCTGGAATGAAGAAAGACATAGTCGAGTACTTGGCCAAATGCATAGAGTGCCAACAGGTTAAAGCAGAACACCGACACCCAACAGGGTTATTGCAACCTTTACCAATCCCATAATGGAAATGGGAAATCATCTCCATGGATTTCATCACTGGATTACCAACATTGACCAAACAAAACGATGCCATTATGGTAGTGGTGGATAAATTGAGCAAGTATCCTCATTTCATCCCTGTCAAATCAACTTGCAAAGCAATCGATATTGCCCAGGTATTCATGAAGGAGATATTCAGACTGCATGGTATGCTGAAAGAGATCATGTCTGACAGAGACACGGAATTTACTTCTAACTTTTGGAAATCATTGATGACTGGTTTAGAGACCAAATTGTTGTTTAGTACCGCCTATCACCCTCAAACCAATGGACAGACAGAAAGAGTGAACCAAATACTTGAAGACATGCTAAGAATGCATGTAATGCATCAACCTAAGAAGTGGGAAGACTACCTGCCACTGGTAGAATTCGCCTACAACAATGGTTACCAAGAATCCTTAAAGATGAGTCCCTTTGAAGTCCTCTATGGTAGACCGTGTAACACTCCAGTAAGCTGAAGTAATCCTGTAAACATGATTTATTTTGGACCCAACATGTTGAAAGAAATGGAATAGCAAGTGACTCAGATAAAACAAAACCTGAAGGTCGCTCAGAACTGACAGAAAAGTTATGTTGACCAAAAGAGAACTCCAAGAGAGTTCAAAACGGGAGACCATGTATATCTCAGAGTTAGACCCAGGAAGAGTTCTCTGAAAATGGGAGCTTATGCCAAGTTGGCACCTTGGTATTGTGGACCCTTTGAGGTTCTAGATAGAGTGGGACCTGTAGCCTATAGGCTAGTGCTTCCTCCCTCAGTCAAAGCACATAATGTTTTCCATGTCTCATTATTGAAGAAATATGTATATGATGCTAACCATATAATTGATTGGTTTGTGATCCAAGTGGAACCGGAGGGATAATTTCTACCAGAACCTCAATGCATACTGGACAGAAAGGAAACCCTGCTCTGGAACTGAACCATTGCATAGGTCAAGGTACAGTGGAAACATTTTGGCCTAGATGAGGCTACATGAGAAATGGAGGATGCCATGAAAAGGGCTTATCCGATTTTGTTTACACCTATACATGCATGTCAAGTTGATAAATAGAACATTGAGGATGATGTTCCTTTAAGGGGGAGGGAATTGTAACACCCTGTTCCCCCCCAGTCTGTAAAAATAACTATACTGGCCAAGTATTGTGGCAAACTCAGAAATGGGAAGAGCTAGCTTGCACTAAGTCCCCGTAGGACTTCGGGGATTCTGTCCCTCGAGAAAAGGCAAAAAAAAAATTATTATGCCGTAGTGGGCGTGTTACACTATTTCCCAAGTTTTTGACATGTACTTTCTCAATAATCCCATTGCATGACTAATATTTTGTTGACTGTAGACCATTGCATACACCAGACTACCAACAAAACTAGCATAGTGAACACATGCCATGTCCTATATTTCTTCCTGTGTCTTTGGACACTATTCAACAGTTAGTTTTGCCCCCAAAAGAATTGGTACCTTGACCATTTTGCAATCCTACATGTTGAAACACTTCAAGATTGTTTCAATATACTTTCTACGATTTAATCAAATTTTTCTAACTGCCCGATCTCTCTTGATCACCATTCCTACAATGAAGTTCATAGTACTAATATCCTTCATGTCGAACTTGGAGGATAACTGCATCTTCACCTCCTTTATAAATTCCATGTTGTTTCCGACCAACAACATATCATGGACATACAAAGCTACATATATGAAATGACTACCTTCTTCCTTGGAATATACACAATGACCAACCTTGCTTCTCACAAATCCCAAACTAAGGATGTATGTGTCAAACTTATGTTACCACATCCTTGGTGATTTCTTTATACCATAAAGAGATCTTTTCAACTTGCACACCGATGCTCTTTACTGCAAATCCCTTGGGCTATTTCATGTAGATTTCTTCTTCCAGGTCCCCGTGTAAGAATATTGTCTTCACATCCATTTTTCTCTGTCACAATATCAAATGTTGTAGCTAGAAACATTATTACTCTAATGGAAGTTATTTTGCAACAAGAGATAAAATCTCTCCAAAGTCAACTCCATTGACTTGGGAATGTCCTTTCACTACCAATTGAGATTTAAAATTTTTGACTTGACTTGTTGCGTTCAACTTTTTCTTGAGTAACCAATTGGTACTAATGGGTTTCCTTCCATTAGGTAGCCTGACCAAATCCCATGTCTCATTCTTATGCAATGATCCCATTTATTCGACCATGGCCTCCTTCTAGAGTTACCCACTGTCGAGTCGACTGCCTCCCTAAATGGCTTCGACTCATCATCGATGGTAGATAACGATAATGCATAATGAAAATTAGGTGGACAATACCTCTCAATTGGTTTCCTTACTCGTTCAAATCTTCTTACAACCATAGTCTGTTGTTCCACCTCTTCATATGATTCAGTTGACTCGTCTAAATTGTGTTCTTCATTTCTCAATTCAAATACCAGCTTCTCTGGTTCTTTCTTCATTTGAGCCTCTTCAATCTTGGAGGTTCCTCTAACTTCCATGAATACCACATCTCGACTATAAATCATTTTCCTCAATACCGGATCCCACAACTTATATCCTTTCATTCCATCCTTGTACCCGATAAAAATACACTTGATTGGCTTATTGTCTAACTTGTTCCTCTTTTCCTTGGGAACATGCACAAATGCATCACAGCCAAAGACTATGAGATATGAAAACGAAGGATTCTTAACAAACCATACCTCATGTGGATTCAAGTTGACTAGTGTTGACGAAGGAGACCTATTAACCAAATATTGTGTAGTGTTGATTGCCTCTGCCTAGAATTCTTGTGCAAGCTTGATACTACTAAGCATGCTCCTTGCCTTTTCCATCAACGTCCTATTCATTCTCTCGACAAATCCATTATGTTGCAGGGTATATGGAGTGGTATCTTGGTGTGTTATGGTACATTGCTTGCAGAACTGCTCAAACTCTTTACCATATAATTCACATCGTTTGTTAGTTCTCCACACCTTGATCTTCTTATCTTTCTGGTTTTCCACAAGAGATTTAAACTCTTTGAAATTTTCAAGAACCTATGATTTCTTCCTCATGGAATATAGCCATGTCTTCCTAGAGAAATCATTCACGAAGGAGACATATTATAGAGATGCACCTAGTGAAGGGGCCAGTACAGGCCCAAACACATCACTATGTATCAATTCCAGAATTCATTTTTCCCTTGTAGATTCAGATGGGAATCTAACACGATTATGTTTTCCATAGATACAATGTTCATAGAAATTTACTTCTAAATTACAATAAGGAAAACCTTTGACCATACCTTTGTTGTGCATAGCTCGAAGTCCTTTTTCACCGATATGTCCCATCCTTCGGTGCCATAACATGGTCGAATCAACTAAACAAGGAATAGTGGAGTTGGTTGGAGTTGAGTCGAGTTGAGTCGCAATTAAGTCATCTTCAGAGACAACAATGTTGTTGCATCCAGTCGAGTCAACACTCCCCAACAATTTGTATAAGATTTCAATCCAAACTCCTTTCATTAAGACCATCGCTCCCCTAACCATTTTGCATGAATCCTTTTGAAATAAAGTGTACACACCTGCATCACTCATTTTGTTGAATGATATTAGATTTCTTTCCAAATTTAGATTATGTAGCACACCTGGAAGGGTTATGTTCCTCCCATATTGTATCATCATTCAAACTCTTCCTCGTCCAACAATTTTGGTTGTCGAGTTATCCCCCAAGAATACATCTCCTCCTTCATATCTCTCATACTCACATAACCAATCCATGTGAGCTGTCATACGAAAACATGCACTTGAGCGGATCAACCAAACATCACGCTCTGACTGTTTACTGGACGATGCCAGATACACATCTCCTCCTTTGTTTGGAGAAGTATTTCCTTCAATTGATTGAATTCCATCAGATTCATAACCTTTCTCACTAGCCTTTGACTTGTAGTCCCTTTTGTAATGCCCAACTTTACCTCGCTTCCAACATATTCTCGTCGACTGAACTGAGGATTTAGATCTACCCTTCAACTTAGACTGTCGACCAAATAAATTATCTTTACCTCTCTCAACCCGTCAACCTCTCTCCATCAAGTCATCCTTGGTCGATCCTTCCATGTTCTTCCACCTCATTTCCTCCAATATCAGAGATGCAACCACGTCTTCAAGCATTAATGTGGTTGCATTGCTCTTGATAGGCATGACTAGACTGTCCCATGAATCTGGAAAAGAACACAACATATTGATACATTTCTCCTCCTTAGTGATTTTAATATCCACATACAATAACTGACTTATCACAATATTGAATGCATTCAAGTGATTTGTTATTGAGCTACCATCATTCATCCTCAGAAGATATAATTTCTTCTGAAGAAACAACTTGTTTACCAGGGATTTCGACTGGTACAATCTTCCCAACTTGTCCCACAATTGCTTTGCAATGTCTTCACCTAAGACATTCAGTAGTTCCAAATTTGCAAGACAAATTTGGATTGAGCTCCTTGCCCTTCTTTCAAGTTTCTCCCATTCTTCCTTTGACGTACCTGTCATAATTGTTCTGGGACTCATAATTACCCATTGTTCTTAATCTACAAGGAGACCTTCCATTTTAAGGTTCCATAACTCAAAATTATGGCCATTAAATTTTTCATTCTCTATCCTCGAACTACTTTCCATTCTTTTAAGCATAGATTAAAGATCACTGCCTTACAACTCCCATTGGACCTAGGTTTAGCTCATATCTAAGATCTACTTGACCTTGCTCTGATACAACTTGTACAAAGCAACACAATGATCTCTAATACCACTTGTAGAGAAAATAACACTCACACTAAACCAACTAGGAAAGATAAGACATAATTAAATAGAAATAATCAATGACAATCACATAACACACAAAGATTTTACCCTGGAAACCCTAAGCCGAGAAAACCAACATTCCTTGAGCGACTCCTGCTCCTTATTGTCTTATTCATTCATAGAATAAAGAGTTACATGACTAACCTTGGTCCACACATAAGACACAATTGTCATCCTACTCTCTTGCTTTTACACAAGAAAAAATCTATAGCCAATTCAACTTACATCTACATGACTATTACATACCTCTCATTTATGAGTTTCAAATGACGAAGAGTAACTTTTTACAGTATTACAACACACACTATTTATAGGATTTACTGCATGTAAAACCCTAATTCATGGCACCCAAAAATGATTACAGATCCATGCAGATGATTGGCTGTAACCCACAAATGTTGAGATTTTGTTACAGTCAACTACCCATCGAAATTCGGTCGGCGTTGAACCAATCGACCTTCATTTGGTCTTCCAGTCGGCTACCACTTGACCTCCTATCGACTTTCTGTCGATTGACCTTTCAACCTTCTACTTGACTTAACCATCCAATTGAACATTTACCTAGTCGATTCACCTTGATTAGCCAGTTGGTTGACTATGTTTTCACTACAAAGAGTATAACAACCCAACACTCCCATCTTTATTATGTTCAAAATTGTAACTAGAGATATACATAGACCAAAATAGTTGATAAGTAACATAAAGGAAGGATGTATCAAGGAATTAAAGGGAGTGTTCAAATAACAACGAATGAATTCTCTTCAAGGCTTCGTATACCAATTTCACCTACACATGTCAAATCTATGGAAGTTTGAGAAGGGGCAATTTACCTAACCTAAATCAAGGTTGAACTCCAAAACCACAATGCTACATAAACAACTCTTAACCCAATTTTGAATGATTTGAAGATAATGTGTCTTAAATTTAATAAGAAGATGCGAGAAATCCTAATAATAATGACAATGAACAAAACTTTTGTAATCCTTGGTGTAAAGAATAAATACCATCTATGCCTAATAAGATGGCAAATAAGAAAATTGTAGGTTATGGAGGATCATCCAACCAAGTTACATCATAATAAAACCAAATTTAGTGGATCCATTTTTGTCTACATACAATATGGACAAGCGAGCAAGATGAGATTTTGGTGTTGTACCATATAGACATTGACATTTCCTAAAGACCATAAACAATGTAACTCAAGTTTGTTTGCTTCTTGATTTCTCTAGCAAAAACCTTTTTCACATAAATGAAACCAATTTTTTTTATTGCAACTAATAATAATGACATCCAACAAAACCTTTGTAATATTTAGTGCAAAGAAGAGATACCACCTTTGCTTAATAAGATGACAAATAAGAAAAGTGTAGGTTGTGGAGGCTCATCCAACTCAGTTACACCATAATAAAACCAAGCTTAGGGGATCCATTTTTTCTACATACAATTTGTGCAAGCAAGTAAGATGTGATTTTGATGTTCTACCATACAAACATTACTATTCCCTAAAGACCATAAACAATGTAACTCAAATTTGTTTGCTTGTTGATTTCTCTAGCAAAATATTTTTTTACATAGATGAAACCAATTTTTTTTACAACAACTAATAATAATGACAACCAACAAAACCTTTGTAATCCTCGACGCAAAGAAGAGATACCACATATGCCTAATCATATGGTAAATAAGAAAAACACAAGTTTTGGACGCTCATCCAACCTAATTGCATCATAATAAAACCAAGTTTAGGGGATCCATTTTTGTTTACATACAATATGGACAAGTGACCGAGAAGCAATTTTGGTGTTCTACCATATAGACACTACTATTCCCCAAAGACCATAAAAAAATATAACTCAAGTTTTTTTACTGGTTGATTTCTGGCGAAAGATTTTTCACATAAATGAAACCAATTTTTGTATTGCAACTAATATTTTCCGACCTAATAAAAAATAATATTGCACTAGAGTCACCACTGAGACCATACTTATCAAAATTAGACAACCTCCATATTGGTTGAGCATTGGTATGCTTTGATCTCCTGACTAATTAGGTTCATAACCTCTCAAAGTTTGTAGTGGACCACTGGACAAACCATCTATGTTAAAAGCATAAGCCCAAGCACACACTAAATATTATTGATATTTTACCATTCTTATGATTTTTCTTTTTTCAAAAAGAAATATTTATTATATGTATAAATGATGACGACGACTATTTATCATCTATTAAGACTAACATTGATTTATTATTTTTTCATCAATACAAAATTATTATTTTATTGTATCATGTTAATTTTAAAATCAAATAACTTGCAAAGAAGATTATTAAACTTATATTATAATTTATTAATAATGAGTGGGCCTAGGGGTGACAAGCGTAGGGAGCCATCTTTGACTCCGAAGGAAATCGTACTTTTGAGTATTCATGGGGCTAGGAAACAACAGAAATAACCAAGTAGAGGTTCTCGCAGTATACATGGGAATGCAACTCATCCTAGCAGACAAATTTGCTCGGATTCTCGTCATTGGTGATTCTGAGATGATAATCAAGGGGCTACGAAGATTAAATAAAAATGCTCATCCTAATCTCATGCAGATCTATCAAAGAATCATGAACATGGAACAAAAATTCAATTCTGTGAGCTATTATCATATTTACAGAAGGTAGAATGGGAAGGCGAATACTCTAGCCAAAGAAGTAAAGCATCTAGTGCAAAGCACAATCCAAATCAATGGGGATTATTCTCAAATTTACCTCCCATAACCCAAGAATGCGACTTTGCAAAAAAAATATTTTTCTCAAGGAAAAATGTCGGTTCAAGGAATTAATTTTCCAAATGAAAGGATTGGGAGGGGATGCGACCCCACCTCCCATACGTATCAGAGAAACTAATGTCACACAGGCTCACACCGCATCAAGAGCCCCCCCGTACTTGTGACACGAGGCCACACCTCATATTCACACATGACCTATCATCTCCACACGATGATTCTTAACTCAGTCCCATGTGAGTTGATGGTTTCATGTGGGATTTTGACTTCATCCCGGGTCCGAATCTTGGAATCCACCCCCCTCAGCTTCGCATGCATCACAGTGCACACGAGAATTGCATCATAGTCCCTGGCTCTCACAATGAATCCGCACAACATTTCATCATATCAGTGTATGGTGTTGTCCTTTCATTTTTGGGCATTATTATCAGTTACAATTGAGGAATTTAAACAAGGAAGTGGTAAGAAGGTAAATGGCACTTGTAAGCATTGGAAGTGCTGGGTCTGCACTTATCTCATAGGTTTGAATTGACAATCTCTGTTCTAGAAGAGCTCAGATTGTTGTAGCATTGTTCCAACCATGTGGCATTGAAGTCACGTCCCTTGTGATTGTAATGAGTACAAGCAGGATAAGTTACAATACCAAGTGCAGACATAACAATCAGAAATGGAGACCCCGCGTACTTCAAATGCTCAACTTGCTCGTTAATTGCAAGAACAAGAGGCAAAGACAAATGAGGAATTAACACTCGTCCTTTGCATGGTCAATTGGTATTCAACTCAACTCTGGTCTCTCCAAAGACATGTCCATAGTCACCCTTCAAAAGCTCCTGCTCAACAGAGACCAACATCATCAGAACGATCGTTTGCCTCTTTTGAAGTCCTGCAACCTCTGTCACACCAGCTCATGCGTGCCACTCTGGAAACTGCTCCAAGTGAGGTGGATACATAGTTAAAACTCACATAGGTTAGCTATATGCAGTGCAAAATATTATTTTTCCTATTTTCCTATGTTGAAATGTATACATGGCAGAACTGTAGTAGTCTTTATATGTATTTGAGAGGACTCATGAACTACTGGAAAAACTGTAAAACTCCAACTTTGCTTCATGCCTCTGGCCATTTTTTATTTTTTGTACTTTATGGCTATTTTGGCCCTTGCACAACCTTCTTTTTAATAAAATTCACAATTGTTTATTTAAAAAAAATTATGAGTGGGCCTAATGGTTAAGAACATGTGTTTCCTCGGCCTAATGGTTAAGAATATGTGTTTCCTCCTAAGAGGTCACACGTTCAAATTCAAAGAAGGGTAAAGTATGTACATCTCCATAAACTTTAGGAGTCTGGAGAGGAACCCCTTATCTTATAAACAAGTAGATCTCCCCATAAACAAGTAGATCTCATACACCGACTTGACTATGACCTTAAAATTAAATTATTATTAGAAAAGATTCTTTTCCTCCACCCACAAAATTTCCATTCTTATTATTTAGGTCTATGAGTATGCTCACTTTTAGTTGGCCTACTGGAAAACTAGTTTCCCATTATCCCCCAAATTTTTTAGATACCCTGTTGCGGTTTTGTCTACGACTTTCGGTTGACATTTAGGTTTTCAGAATATAGCTGTGTATTGAAAATAAAGATAAGAAGAATGTTAATTCATTATTATTCAGCTAAGATTTTTCATTTCGTTTCCAGCTAAGATTTTTTCATTTCGTTTAGAGCTGCCAATTATTCATTTTTTTCCTCAATCGGGCATAACAATCCTACTCAAAATTGATCAGCCGGGTTTCAGAATCGAGCAAAAATTATTCATTTTTTCCTCAATTGGGCATAACAATCTTACTCAAAATTGATCAGCCGGGTTTCAGAATCCAGCAAAAATCCATGGACAAAAAGAAGAGACAGACGGCCGACGATCCAGAAGCAAAACTTCGAGAATTGTTGAAGCAGGAACCGAACTCCAGATGCGCGGATTGTGGAGCTGCGAAGCCCAGATACGCCTCCATTACCCTGGGTATTTTCATCTGCAATCGCTGCTATGGAATCCACCGTTCAATTGGCACCCATATCACTCGTACTAAGTGCGTGGGCTTGGATAACTGGAGCGCTCACGACGTCCAACGGATGGAGTCCATTGGAAACGCTTTCGCTGCTGCTTCTTGGCAAAGTAAGCATTATATACATAATTCTCGTTATAGAATACATTATTAGCTTGTATCCCCAAACCCTATATAGTCCCCTGCACCGAAATTGCTGCGAAAATTTTACTCATTTGAGTTTCGGTTGGAAGCTTGACAGATAACTTGCCAAATGGGTATTGCATACCCACTGCAGAGACTTCGGATTCTGTGGTGGAAAAGTGGATCAGAGACAAATATGAAAGAAAGTTGTTTTGTCCTATGGACTCTATCACAAATCAACAACAATCTTTAGGGTATTTGGGTGCTGCCCATTCTTCCAAGGAAGGAAATTCTCAGATTGATGATTGGAGTCCATTTATCAGTGCTAATTCACCAGGGGATTGGCCTGCCTCTAATTCTTCTAGCAGTATGGGTGTTTGGGATCCTTTTAGCAGAGATGCAACTCAATCAAATAGGTAAGTAGCCCAGAGTATTTATAACCCTTATTTTT